>QEPC01005751.1:1132840-1175246 GCA_003113815.1 Sphenodon punctatus | reverse complement strand
TAATATAACCACTATTAACTAACTAATAACTATTCTAAATGCTATGAATGGATTAAGTAGCTCCAACAAACCCTAAAGCTGAATCACAGTAAACACTATCTCTATCAGTAAACTTTAAACTAACTCCTACTATGTCAAAACAAAAATATATCTACCTAATCATATCTATCTATCAATATATGGGATGTGGGTTGGGGGGTAATCACAAACAAGACAAGGAGGGGTACAAAACTGAAATGAAACCTACATCAATCTATAATAATCCTACTCTAAATGAATAAAAAAACAGGGGAAGGGAAGGGAATCACTGGAGAGGGAATATATAGGGAAAGGATTCAATGGAGGGGGGAGGAAGGAAGGAAGATTGAACACAGGGAAGGATAAAAACAAAAAATAACAACTAAATATATCAAAGCTAATGTAAATAAATGAGAATATGGGGGTAGATGGGTTGGATGGGTGAAATAGGAGGAGGATGGTAATGGATTGGGAAGCAGGAAAATGCTGGGTGAAGGAGCCTTCTGAAACGCCTGCTGTTTAGGAACAGTGACTAGCTCAGAAGGTATTGGGAAGGGGGGAGGTTGACAGTTTTGTTTCTTGCTGCACCCACCTCAAATCTAGCCCCATTGGCTCCATGCAGCCTAGCCCGTGGCCAATCACAGACTGCCAAGCCAGTGGTCTGAGGGGAAAAGAGATGGCGATTTGGCAGGCTGGCTGCTACTCAAAGCCACTCTCCACCCTCCACCCCTGGTGCCTGGAAGTCTGCTCCTAACTGAGTCAGATGACTTCCCCCTCCCTGCTACATTTGGCCTTCCAGTGACCTGAGTGACAGAGTGACAGTAGACCACGTTTTACTCACCTGAACACAACCGAACGCGATCCGAACTGACCTAACTGTTCGGCCATTTCGCCGTTCGGTGTTCGGATCTGTTCAGTATGTTTGTCATTTCACCGTTCGGTGTTCTGTTCTGTTTGGTATGTTCAGGTTCGGGTTCGGGTTCGCGTTCGGTAGTCCGAACAGGCCGAGTTCGGGCCGAACACCGAACTGCCAAACCGCGTTCGCCCATCCCTAGCGGGGGCTACAGAGGGGGACTTGCTAGTTGCCCCCTCTGAGGAAGGGTTGAGACCCGCGATGGATGGCGGGGTTGGGTGTGAGTCTGTGGGAAATGAGGGTCAAATAAAGTTCTCAGTTGTGAGGCGGAAACAGGCAGCTCCCATCATCCTTGATCAGTTGTCTCACTTTAGGCCAGTTCCCAATTCAGGAATAGTTCATATGCCAGGTCTTCTGGGGGTATCCCAACAGCTGGGGGGACTTGGGCCCCGGGTGGGACCTGAGAGCTGGTGAAGCCAGAACTTGACTGGAGGTGCTGGTGCTGGCCCTTGGATCCCACCATAAACTCCATCAGTGAGTACATAGGTACAAAGGTAGTAGTGGGTAGGTTATCCCTGTGACCCAAGTCCTGTGATGTAATTTTGAATACTTGTTTTTAGGACTGAGATTTTTACATGGGGATAGGGTTGTTACTGGTTTATTGCAAGTCTTGGTTTTAGTTATAATTATAGTGTTTCTAATATTTAATGCCCATCCCTTTAGGTTTCTATAGGATAGGTTGGAATTAGTGGGAAGGACTTATCTACTTGTTATTTTTTTTCAGAATATCCTGATGGATGACTAGGAGCTTTATGGATAAATGGATAAATACTTCAGGAATTGAGTTAGCCGAGATGGGGGGTTTAGAATTGTATGCTGGCTCTATGTTAGGAATCCTGGGGAGTATGGAACCCCCAGGGGTAAAATCATGGGGCTACTGATAAAGATGCTGTAGTGGGGGAATTGTTTTTTATGTCCCTTGTTGTTAATCTATCCATTGGATATTATGAGGTTTCTCTATTTTATATTTGTTGTGTTTGTTTTATGTAAATGCTATGGTCTTTGACTACGCAATAAAGTATATTCATTCATTCTGTTATTGGGCTAAACTCCCCCTGGACTAGCACAACATACCATGAAACTTGAAAGATGCTCAAATTTCTAGACCAACAATTAAAAACATTACATTAGAAGTGGAAATTGAGAGGCACAAAGCACTCTAATACAAACATAAAAATTGCACGGCAATATTTGGGTTTCAAATATGGAAGCTGAAAAGGGCTTTGTGTTTATTTGTGTTTATCCAAACCTAAATCCACAGTCATAGAATCTAGGCAGTAACTGATCCTAGCATGCCTCGTAAGAATTCTTCATTGATCCCCAAGAGCTGAATAGCTCACTTTTTCTTTTAGGGATGGGACTCTGGGCAAAATTTCGGTGTCAGTCAATTTCGGTTTCGGTTGTCATGTATTTCGGTTCTTTTTTGACTTCAGTACTATTGGATCTTTTGCATTGATTTTTTGTTCCAGATTTTTAACATTGCAGTTTTTCAATGGGGGACAAACCGCAATGTTAAAAATCCGGTACAAAAATCAATGCAAAAGATCCGATAGTATCGAAATCAAAAAAGAACCAAAATGTCAGATTAATCCGAAATGACCATTTTTGGGTCCTTCCGGTTTTATCCAAAACTGAAATTTCCATCCCTTACTGAGCAATAAGAAAACTCCACTCCCCCTGGAGGGGCAGAGAAATTACTGAGGACCAGGATGCTGTGTTCCTTTGGGCTTGAGGATAGTCATCACAGATACAACAACACCAGGTGACCTAGCCAGGCACAACTGGGATTGTCTGAAGAGGGGTGGGCAGTGGCATGTCCTGACCTCTCTTGGTCACTCTCTTCTCCCTTGCTCTAAGCCCAGAGCGCATGATCCCTGCCCCTGGGAGTCTGAGGAATAAGCAGGAGACAGCAATATGTGGGCTATCCTCACACCTCACATTCCCTTGTGATGCACATCCGGGGTGAGAGGGCTAAGCTAAGGTGCTTGGGTGACTGCTGGTCTCAGTTGTGGGGAAGCCTCATGGTGCTGACCCTTGAGCCTCAGAGGTGCTGGCTGACAGGTAGCTCCTAATAGACCCAAGGGCCCCTTTTTAATNCCACACACACACACTTTGCTGACACCTTAGCTCATTTAATCCTAGCTGTTCTCCTGCATTGCTGGCTGGACTCTTAGATTGCTGCAACATGGCGCTTCTGTGGCACAGCTGCCTATTGTGCTTGCTTTGTTTATTTAGCATTTTCTTTGCTCCTGCAGTTTAGAGTCTCACCCAGAAGGTCACGGAGTCTTTCCAAAGCTATTTCCAGAGATGGCTTCAGGCAGCCAAGAAGCAGTCATGTAAGATTAGATAGCACCCCATCTCCCCGCCTGCTGACACATCCCTGCCTGGGCCTCGCTGCTCCAAAGGCACCAGATCCCTGCCTGATGAACAACAGCAGACAGGTTAATTTCAGCAGCAACCAGCACCACCATCCCCCCCCACCCCCCACCCTCCCGATTTGCCTGAAATTCCATCTGCCTTGGCATGAGCAGCAAGAACACAGGACATGTTCAGGCAAGTACACCAGGAAGTTACAGTCCACGTGTCTCACGTGTGAGATCCATCCAATCCTATGATTCAATGTACTGCACTACACAGCAAGGAAGTATGAGCTACCTCCTCATGCTACTTTAAGCCACTTTATTATTGTTTTATCTGCTTAAGTGAATGTTAATTGGAGGCAAAGTGCCAGATCAACAATGCTGGCAAATTAAGCCTTTTGTTATCCCCGCCAGGTGTGGCTGGCACAGCCCTGAACTTGACCCATCATGTAAAAACAGGAGGGTGGCACATTCCCCTAAATTTGGAGGGCAGAGGCCTCTCTTGTTCTTAATTTTGACACACACAGTCTCCATGACCCCTGCGGTTGTTTAGACCAAGGCTGTACTTGGGGAAACTGCCTTGGGACAGGAGGTGGGATGAGATGACCTGTGAGATCCATCTAATCCTATGATTCCGTGTACTGCACTACACAGCAAGGAAGCAGGTGCTTCCACCTCATGCCACGTTAAGTCAGCAGACACAGTCAGAGTGGGGAATAGATCTCAGGATTGCAACCATGTGATTCCCAGTTCAGCTATCCAGCTGTACTGCCAACTATACCAAGACTACCTAGCAAATAACTGTGTAATTTGCTGAGAAGTTTGTCAGCTCCTTCGCTGTTAGCAACATGAGACTAGCACTCGCTCCTGTAGCTCAAATGACAAAGCTGAAAGCTGTGGGGCTGCTGGTCCAGTGTCCAATTCTGGCTTTGACAAGGGGGAGATCATGGGAACAATTTCGTATTTAAAAACTAACAAGTTTATTCCATTCACACAATAATTAAAGCGCTTGTGACACATTTGTTATCTTAAAACGATTCCAGTCTGACAATTATGGCATGAGAAAGCAGAGATAGGGATGTTCTGTTTGGGGGATTTGAATGTTTAAAGCATTACAAGAGCAAACTGGTTAAGCTTGTGTGGCATATACAGCCTCCCTCTCCCAAATTCTGGGCAGGATGGAGATTAACATCTCCATCCTGGGAAGATGGGAGTGTGTGTGTGTGTGTGTGTGTGTGTGATTATGAGACTATGGGGAAGAACACTAACAGTAGGGAGAGGGTACTGTCTTTTCCTCCTCACAAGTGCATGGGAGAGCAAGCATGCCAGAGACCCATTTTTGTTAACCATCACCCCTACAGGGGGAGCAAAATGGATACCACCCAACTGGCAAGTGGGGGACAGAATCGAGTTGAGTGTTTTCCTCTGTGGTAGTGCTTTGCTGGGGTCACCTGTGGGCCTGGAGGCAGAGCTGTCCCACTCACTTTGGATTGGTTGTGTAGCATGCCCAGTGCCATAATCCACTTGCATGGCTGGCAGCACATCATATTCATTGCTGTAGGCATCTTCAGCTGCTCCTTGATCAAGCAGGTACCTCCCTGGACTTCTAGTCCATAGCACGTCCATGTGCTGTAGCCTGCTTTCGAGGCAGCCAGTGGTGATTGTGTTTCTGTGCAGCTGGGAACAGCAAGGAACCTGTAGACCATGCCAATGAACAGTGATTAGCATATAAAATATGATCTGTGTAGCCCAGGCTCTTTTGCCATGGTTATTAAACAGTCTCCAATTGCCATTAGCCTTGTTATCCAATTTTCTATTTGACTGCATATGAGACACCAGTGATTACTTTGTGTCTGGCTCCCGGTGCTGTCAGCAGCCATTTTAGGAAGTGTATTCTGGAAGCTTATGTTTAATGACTGCACTGAGGATGGAGAAAGTGTCATAAAGAGGCAGCTCACAGAGGCTTGGCCATGAGAAGATCAGCCAGGAGACTGCCAGTGACTGTCATGCTGCTCAGAGAGAGGTGACTGGGACAGGGAAGGGAGATGCTGGCTGGATAACCTTTAAGGAAGCAACTGGATGAGCAAGACAGCTGATGGGAGATTCCTAGCGCACTGAGTTGGCAGCAAGTTAATGTGCATACTGCACAGAGCCCTTGGAGAAGCAAGCTGCACCACAGCTAGAATCCCATCACTAGGCTGCATGAAGAGGATGGGCTTTGTTTTGTAGGGGTGGGACACTGGGGAGAATACCGGATACCGGATTTGCCAGTATCGGATCTCCCTGGTACCGGATTTACTGGTATTGGCATAGCAGATCTTTAACATTGGGCGTTTACCGGGGTTTTTTACATTGCGGCCGTTTATCTCAATGGCTGCAATGTAAAAAAACGGTAAAGCGTCCAATGTTAAAGATCCGGTATGTCTCCACTGTTGGAGACAGGTAAATATCGGATTTATTGGATTAACCCGATGCACCCAAATACCGGCAATATCAGTTCTCGGGAGAACCAGAATTCCCACCCCTACTTGCCAGCATCTGGAAAGGACAAAACACGTCAAGTTCCACATCAGTTGCTCCCTGTCCCAGGGAAGACAACTGGACAGTGCTAATTTGCAAGGTTGTACATGTGATGATTTATGTAAATTTATGCAGATTTTAAATGACTCACAAGAACATTAGTGAAATACTGGGTCAGACCAATGGTCCATTAAGCCCAGCATCCTATCTCCAACAGTGGCCAATCTTGGTTGCTTGGGAGAAATACCCCAATGGGCAATCCATTCCCTGTTGTTCACTCCCAGCTCCCGATAGTAAGAAGTTATGTCCTCTAAACCTACTTGGCTAATAGCCATTAATGGAAATCCTCTCCACAAACTTATCTAATCCTTTTTTAAACCCAGTTATACTACTGGCCTTGACCATATCCTCTGTCAACAAATTCCCCAAATTAACTGTGTGTTGAGTGAAAAAATACTTTCTTTTATTTGTTTTAAATCTAAGTTTCATGAAGTGTCCCTAGTTCTAGTACTAGTACTATTTGAGGGAGTAAATAACTGTTCCCTATTTACTCTTTCCATTCCACTTATGATTTTATAAACTTCTATATTTCCTCTCATTCATCTCTTCTCCAGGCTGAAGAGTAGCTTTTCTAGTGCAACTATATCTTTTTTGAGATGGGGTGACACAATACTCCAGGTGTGGTCATACCATAGATCTATATAGAGGCAGTATGATATTTTCAGTTTTATTCTCTATCCCTTTTGAAATAATTCCTAACATCCTCTTTGCTTTTTTTGATTGTCGCTACACACTGAGCTGAGGATTTGAATAAATTGTCCACAATAACTCCAAGATCACTCTCCTGAGTGGTAGCTCCTAATTTAGAACCCAGCATTGTGTACATATAGTTTAGATTATTTCCCTCTATGTGCATCACTTTGCACTTGTCCACATTAAATTTCATCTGCCATTTAGATGCCCAGTCACTCAGTCTTGCAAGATTCTCCTGCAATTCTTCACATAACAGTCTTGTTTTAACTACCTTGAATAACTTTCTGTCATATGAAAATTTGATCATCTTACTTTTTACTCCCCTTTTCAGATCATTAATATCACTTTAGATATTATGTAATATAATTAAAGACCACTTTCCTGATCTTTACCTTAAAGGCTCTTCATGGTTTTGCTCCGCCATATCTCTCCACTCTTGTATCCTATGACACTCCTGACCCCTCCTGCTTTGCTCCTCCTCTCTACCCCCACCCTCACCTGCTTGCAACCCCCTTGCTCCTCTAAACGTCTTCACCCCTTCTCTCTTGCTGTCCCTAATGCCTGGAACTCCCTTCCTGAATACTTTTGCTCTGCTCCTTCCCTCCCAACTTTCAAATCCCTCCTGAAAACCAGTGATGTGCAAACAGAATGCGGTTCAGATGTTCAGACATTTGGTTGTTCGGTTCGAAACCCAAGTTCAGGTTTGGTTGTTCGGTTCGGCGGAGTTAGGTTCGGCCGAACTTGGCCGAACATTCAAAAATAGCACTATTGATACTGAATTCAAAGATTTTTTTTCGGTATCTGTATCATTTGGCCCTGAAACAACCCCTGGTCTCCACCCCTGGTGCCAGGAAGTCTGCTCCTCAGCTTCCTCCCCCTTCCAGTCACATTTTTCCCACCCAAAGTCATGTTTTTCCCGCCCTCAAACTCATCTGAACTCACCCGAACATGACCGAACTGTTCGGCTGTTTTCAAGTTTGGTTTGGACGTTCGGTTCGGACGTCCGAACATACTGAGTTTGGTTCGAACTCCGAACATCCAAACCACATTCGCACATCCCTACTGAAAACACACCTCTTCCGTCAAGCCTTCCGTAGCTTGTCATGAATGAAACTGCGTCCTCTTATCCCCTCACTCAGAATCTAGTTCCCTGTAACTAAGGCCACTTTCAGACATCCCCCACCCCCTGCATATTTGGGCTGCGTGTAGGAAATCGCAGTCCAAATATGCATGGGGATTGGCTGGTCTGAAAGGCCTCCCTGCACACCTTTGCCAGCAGAGAGGCGCAGGGATACAGAGCTTGATTTCCTGCTCTGCATCCCTGTGCGTCTCTGCCGGCAAAGCTGCTCAGAGGGGCCTTTCAGACTGGCCAATCCCCATGCATATTCAGGCTGCACATTCCCCCAAATATGCGCAGGGGGGCCTTGTCTGAAAGTGACCTAAGTGAAGCACATGCACATGCACCTTCTCAGCCTCATGAATGTACTCTTGTTTCTCCCATTATTCGCCTCTCCCTTGTCTCCCCCTCCCCTGTCTCTTAGGCCCTTTTTACACGGGTGGCACCCAGAATTCTGGGTGTTCATGTGTGGGTGCCGTGCATGTAAATCCTGTAGTCGGTGGGTGGGTGGGGGTGTCTGCATGATTCCCTGCACATGCATGCATACCCACCTCCACCCATCCCACACACACGGTGCAACCGGTGAAAATGGAGGTTGCTTTGTGCGTGTAGATGGGTGGATGTGGGTGTAGATGGGTGTGCGCTCATCTACATCCTCCCCCCACCCATCACAAATGGACCACAGTGCACACCCACACACACACACACACACACACACACACACACAGCTCTGCAACCCATATAAAAAGGGCCTTAGATTGTAAACCCCTTGGGGGTAGGGACCTGTCTATAACTATTGATTATACAGCACCAAGTACACCACTGGTGCTCTACAGAATTACAGTAGAACTACTGGGCAGGAAGTAGGAAGGAAAGATATGGTAGTAGCTAACAGAATTACAGTAGAACTACTGGGCAGGAAGTAGGAAGGAAAGATATGGTAGTAGCTAACATCTGCTCTAAGCAGAACGAGAAGGTAAAACAGAAATCTAAGCTGGTAAAGGTCATGGGGAAAATGAACAAGAATATTAAAGGGATGAAGAGGCTGAAGTGGGGTCTGGGAGGAGGTTCCCTAACAAGCAGGAAAATTAACTTCAAGTGACTGTTTAGTTTGCTTGAGGTAAGAGGGTGAAATTTAGTGCAGAGGAGTGTTAAAAAAACCAGAAAGGGAAACATCGCAAGATAGCAGAGAACAAGAAAGGAGTTGTGGAACAAACAGTTTTGTTAAGCTCTGGGGAAGGAGATCTTCAGAGTCAGGATCCTAGGTTCTTTCTGGAGGCAAAGGAGAACCTGATCAATAACACATCTCTCCATCATAAGAGGATAGAACTAGCATCCCCACAGTTATCAATGGGATGGAAGCTGCATCTGATTAAGCAGCAATTGGCTTTCATCAATTGCCCCAAACCTAAAGGTTTTCTAACTCAACTTGACCGTAGGCATCACTTCCTGCAACTAATGGCAAAGGCCCTGGGGGTGATTTTAATACAGTGGAGATAGTGCAGATTATATAACTATAAAAAGCCTAGGGCCCTAAGAACCTTTAAGTCTGCTGATGTAGCCAGCAAGCTTTACTCCCAGAAGTTCCTGTTATCTAAATTTGACATTCTGGTGGTGAGGTGTTTTGAGAATACCTCCTTACCACGTCCGCTGTGTGGGCCTATTGAGAAATATTCGAGACGTCCCTCATGTTTAATACCTAGAGTACATATGCAAGACCCACCACCTCTGGTGATTGCTGGATCTGAAGGAGGGTAATGTGGGAAAGGAGATGGTAGAGTCTCAGGATTTAATGGTTCTTACAGCTAAAAGTATGGAGAAGGGAGCTGAGGGCATGGAATTACAGTTAACTCTCCCAAAGAGTGATAAGAGGGAGGGGAATATTGAAACTGTTGGCATATCCACTCAGCGGGCATCAGAAGCAGGCTCAAACGCCCCCTAGGAACTGGAAGAAGCGGGTCTGTTAGCCTCCTATGCTAATCTGCCACTAGAGGAACATGATCATATTTTGGGTCGACTTAAGGTGATGTGGGAAGAGCTATTAGAAATTGCATGGGGGGGGGGAGAACAGCCGGTCCCACTTGTCCCGGTAATGAACCTAAAGAGGGATTGTAGTGAGACCAAGAGCCATTTTATAACTGTTGAAGGCTCCCCTTGCCCAGGTTTGTTGGCGGTACCGCCCCCCTCTAGGAGTGGGTGGATCTGGAAAGAAATTAGGGTCTTGGAACCCAAGAAATTAGGGGAGCAATATGGTGCCCTGAGGTCCATGTAGGCACCCAGGAAGTAGGGATGCGTTGGCTGATGAATGTGGCCATTTTGGTATCAGCAGTTATTGTGGTGGAAGACTGACAGAGGAAGGAGGTCATGGAGGGGAAGGGGGAGCTAGAGCAGCCTCTTGGGGTCCCATATATGGGGAATCTGATTGACTTCTCCATAGGGACCATTTGCGGTCCTATGTTGAGGCTGTGAGGACAGCAAAGAAAGAGTTCTTTGCTGCCCTCATAGCGTCTGCAAAGTCACATCCAGCGGAGCTGTTTCGGGTGGTGTGGGGGCTGGTCAGTCTGGCCTCCCTCCACCTGGATGTGGACTTGTCATCTACTTTTCAGTTTGCCATCTACTTTTCAGACAAGATCACTCAGATCCGGAGTAATTTTGACACCGGATTGGAAACAGTAGGTGAGGAGCATGAGGCTATGGAGGCATCATCTGGTCGATCTTTCTGGGAGGAGTTTCGGGAAGTGACACCGGCCAATGCGGTGGTTGTCCTGGGGTCTGTTAGAGCCATGAGTTGTGAATTAGATCCATGCCCATCCTGGTTGGTGAAAGCCTCCAGGGAGATGTTGAGGATAGTGCTGGCGAGGGTGGTCAACACGTCCCTCCAGCAGGGGAGGTTGTCACCCAGTCTCAAGGAGGCTGTGGTGCGCCCCCTTCTGAAGAAGCCATCTCTGGATGTGGGTGCACTCGTCAGCTACCACCCTCTCTCTAATCATCCCTTTTTAGGGAAGGTTATTGAACGGGCAGTGGCACTGCAGCTCCAGGCACATCTGGATAGTATCGGTTTCCTTGACCCTTTTCAGTCTGGGTTCCACCCTGGCTATGGTACTGAGACGGCGCTAGTGGTCTTGGTGGATGATCTCCGCCAGGAGATGGATGCAGGATGTTCAACATTTCTGATCCTGCTAGATCTCTCGGCTGCTTTTGACACTGTGGACCATGGGCTGCTGTTGAGATGGCTGTGAGACCTTGGGGGGTCTGGACGGGACTGTCCTTGGGTGGTTCTGCTCATTCCTCTTGGGAAGAAGCCAGTGAGTGGTGCTGGGGGCTGAAACATCAAGCCCGAGGGCTTTGACCTGTGGCGTTCCGCAGGGTGTGATCCTGTCTCCATTACTATTCGGTGTATATTAGGGGTGGGACATCAGGCTAAATACCGGCTACCGGTTTTACCGGTTACCGGTTTACAAAAAACCGGATTACCGGATTAAAACCGGATTACCGGTGCTGGATTTTTTTCATTAATTTCAATGGGGAACTGTCCCCATTGAAATCAATGGGGAAAAAACCCCTCACCCCTCCCCCTCCCAGGCTGTGCGGGTGGAAGGGGGGTGCCCACACCCACCCTAGTCTGGATTTTTTTAAAAAAAACATTTTTTACCCTAAGTCCCTACTAGTGCAGGCTCCGGACCGCCACCGGCGACCCAGAGCCCGCACCAGCAGGTACTAGGGTGATCCCTGGGGTGGGGGGTGGTTTCCCCAGAAGGCCTAGAAAGCGCTGAAGCCGGCAGCCACAGCCAGTGCTGAAGCTTCCGGACCGCCACCCAGAGCGCCAAAGGTAGGCGATCCCTGGGTGGGGAGGTACTGATCCCTGGGGTGAGGGGTGGTTTAACACCCTAATACTACCACAGTACCTGCTGGTGCGGGCTCTGGGTTGCCGATGGCAGCCCAGAGCCCACACTAGCAGCCGGACTTCAGGGAATTTTTTTTTAAAAAAAATCCAGGCTAGGCAGGGTGGGTGTGGGGTGTCCCCCCTTCCACCTGCACAGCCTGGACTGGGGAGGGAAAGTATTTGGGGTTTTTTTCTTTTCTTTTTTTACATTGCGGCCATTGCAATGGCTGCAATGTAAAAAGATCCAGTACCGGTAACCCCCAAATACCGGATTAATCCAATACTGCCAGTACACCAAAATACCAGCAATATCGGATACCAGAAGATACGAACTTCCCACCCCTAGTGTATATACGCAGCCCCTGGGGGAGATCGTGAGAGGGTTCAGGGTGCGATGTCACCAATATGCTGATAATACTCAGCTGTACCTCTCATTTTCAACTGACCCAGGTCCTGCAGTCTTGATACTTTCCCAATTTTTGGAGGCAGTGGCAGATTGGATGTGGCAGAGCAGACTGAAACTTAATCCCACATAAGATGGAGGTGATGGTGGTGGGAAGGGTGAGGGGGGTGCTGGCTCCTCCGGTGGGGAGGGGGGAGGGCCCTCCTATAGCCCAGCAGGTTTGGAGTCTGGGGGTGGTGTTGGATCCCGACCTCCATCTGGATCGGCAGGTGGAGGTGGAGGCAGTGGCTAAAGCTGCCTTCCTCCAGCTGTATCTAGTACAGAGGCTCCACCCATACATCTCCAGGCCCGACATAGCCACTCTCATACATACCTTAATCACCTCGAGGCTAGACTACTGTAATGCACTCTACATGGGGCTTCCCCTGTTTCTGGTCTGGAGGCTTACAGGGATGGGTCAGTGGGACCACATAACACCCAGCTCCACACTCTGCACTGGTTGCCTATAGCATATCGGGCGAGATTCAAGGTGTTAGTTTTGATCTATAAAGCTCTACACAGTCTCAGCCCCTCATACCTCAGGGACCGCCTCGCCCTCCGTGTTTCAGAGCGATCCCTGCAGTCTACTGGGACTGCCTTCCTGGAGGTCCCCCATGTTAAGTGGGGGGCCACAATGGAAAGGGCGTTCTCAGTGGCCAGGCTGTGACTCTGGAATTCCCTCCCGGAGGAAGCTCTCCTGGCTCCGGATCTGTTGGCATTCCACCAAGCCTGCAAGACCTGGCTGTTCGCCGAGGCTTTCGGAGGGGAGGGTGGGAGGAAGGGGTAGGTGGGGGGGAGGGGAAGATGTTAAAGTAATGGGTGGGGTTGTTTTTAAAATGTTTTAATATTGATAAGTTTTATGGCTGTTGTTGTTTTTAGTTGTTGTAAGCTGCCCCGAGATGCCAGAGGCATGAGGGGGCGGCTAATAAATATGATAAATAAATAATAAATAAATAAATATATTTATTTTTATTTATTTATTTTACAGATTTATATCCCGCCCCCTCCTGCAATGCAGCTCGGGGCGGCTAACAACAACGATAAAACATTAAAATTCACTTAAAATATAAATATAAAAAACATCATTTAAAACACATCACATAAAACAGGGCTAGAAAACAAATGAATAAATGGGCGGGGGATTAAAAATCACACACCCCCACCCTCCCTCCCGAAGGCCTGGGCAAACAGCCAGGTCTTACAGTTCCGCCGAAATGTCAAAAGGCTTGGGGCCAGGCGAGCTTCCTCCGGAAGGGAGTTCCACAGCCGCGGCCCTACCACCGAGAATGCTCGCTCCATCGTGGCCCCCCGCTTAACACGGGGGACCTCCAGGAGGGCACCCCCGGCAGACCGCAGGAGCCGTTCCGGGGCGCGAAGGGCGAGGCGGTCCCTAAGGTAAGAGGGGCCAAGGCCGTATAGGGCTTTATAGATCATTACTAGGACCTTGAACTTGGCCCGGCACACTATCGGCAGCCAGTGCAGCGCTCGGAGCACCGGTGTAATGTGCTCCCGGCGACCCGTCCCCGTAAGAAGACGGGCCGCCGCATTCTGCACCAGCTGCAGCCTCCGGGCCAAGAACAAGGGAAGCCCCACGTAGAGCGCGTTACAGTAGTCGAGCCGCGAGGTGACGAAGGCATGGATGAGGGAGGCCAGGTCCGGGCCAGAGACATACGGACGCAGCCTACGTACCAGATAAAGCTGGCGGAAGGCAGCCTTAGCGACTGCCTCCACCTGCCGCTCCAGCCGCAGGTCTGCGTCCAATATGACCCCCAGACTCCGGACCTGCTGAGCTACAGGGGGGCAAACCCCCCCAATCAGGGGGGCCACCACCCCCTTCGCCCTCCCCACCACCATCACCTCCGTCTTATCTGGGTTGAGCTTCAGTCTGCTCCGCCGCATCCAATCCGCCACGGCCTCCAAACATTGGGATAGCACCGAGACAGCAGGGTCTGGGTCGGTAGAAAACGAGAGGTACAGCTGAGTATCATCAGCATACTGGTGACATCGCACCCCGAACCCTCTCACGACCTCCCCCAAGGGCTGCATATAGATGTTAAATAATAATGGAGACAAGATCGATCCCTGCGGAACGCCACACGGTAAGGCGCGGGGGCTCGATGTTTCCTCCCCCAACACCACCCGCTGGCTCCTCCCCGAGAGGAATGAACGGAACCATTCAAGAACAGTCCCGTCCAGACCCCCCCGGTCACGCAGTCGTCTCAACAGCAGCCCATGGTCCACGGTGTCAAAAGCGGCCGAGAGATCGAGCAGGATGAGAAATGTCGAACATCCCGCATCCATCTCCCGGCGGAGGTCGTCCACCAAGGCCACCAACGCCGTCTCGGTGCCATAGCCGGGGCGGAACCCAGATTGAAACGGGTCAAGGAGCCCGATATTATCTAGATGACCCTGGAGCTGGAGCGCCACTGCCCGCTCAATAACCTTCCCTAAAAAGGGAAGGTTAGAGACAGGTCGGTAGCTGGCGAGCGCGTCTACGTCCAACGATGGTTTTTTCAGCAGGGGGCGCACCACAGCCTCTTTTAAGCAAGGCGACAACCTCCCCTGCCGAAGGGACGCATTCACCACCCTCGCCAGCACCGTCCCCAACGTCTCCCCGGAAGCTTTTATTAACCAGGACGGGCACGGATCTAGTTGACAACACGTGGCCCTCACAGACCCCAGGACATCCACCACATCGGCCGGCGTCACTTCCTGAAACTCACCCCATAAAGATGGACCAGACGGACCCTCCGCCCCCCCGCGCTCTTCCCCTACTGCTATCAACCCAGCGTCGAAATCGGCCTGAATCCGAGCGATCTTGTCTGCGAAGTAGATGACAAACTCCTCACAGCGGGCCCGGGACAAGTCCCCATCCAGGCGGAGGGAGGCCGGACTAACCAGCCCCCGCACCACCCGAAACAGCTCCGCTGGACGCGACTTCGCAGACGCTATGAGGACGGCGAGGAATTCCTTCCTCGCCGTCCTCACAGCCTCCACATAGGACCGCAAATGGGCCCTATGGAGAAGACGATCGGAGACAGACCGAGTCCGACGCCAGCGTCGCTCTAGCCTCCTGCCCACACGCTTCATACACCGCAGCCCCTCAGTAAACCAAGGGGTCCTGCGGTGACGAGACCGAGGCAGAAGGCGCCTCGGAGCCACCCTGTCAATGGCCTCCTCCAGCAAGATGTTCCAATGCCGGACCAGCTCATCCACAGAGTGACCGTCCACATCCAGGGTAAGCTCCCTCAGGACCTCCTGGAACCGCTGGGGTTCCATCAGCCTCCGAGGGCGGACCATCCTAACTGGTCCCTTCCCCTTCTGGAGGGGGCGCGCTAAAAGACCGGCCTGAAGGAGGTAATGGTCCGTCCACGACAAGGGCACCGCTGTCACCTCCCCCACAACCGGACCCCCCGCCTCAAGGCCAGAGCCGAAGATCAGGTCGAGGATATGTCCCCCCACGTGGGTCGGGCAGATCACCTCCTGGGACAAGTTCATAGTTGCCATGGCGGCCATGAACTCCCGCTCCGCCCCAACAAGGCCGGCATCGGCGTGGACGTTGAAGTCCCCCAGAACCAAAGTCCTGGGGGAGCCCAACACCACCTCCGAGGCCAGCTCCGCTAGAGCGGTAAGGGATGCCGCCGGGCATGAAGGGGCCCGGTACACCAGCAGCACCCCTAGCTTGCCCCCAGCCAAATCGATCACCACGTGCAGAGCCTCTACACCCACAATCTCCGGCACTGGATACCTCCTAACAGGCCAGTCTTCCCTAAAAACAATAGCTACGCCTCCTCCCCGGCCGCTCATGCGGGGCTGATGCTGCACGGCATACCCAGCTGGAACCAGATCCGCCAAAGTTGGACCGGCCAGATCATCCAGCCAGGTCTCCGTGATGCATGCGAGGTCCACGGCCCCATCCACGATCAAATCGTGGATAATCGGGGCCTTGTTGACCACGGACCTCGCATTCATCAGCACCAGCCCCCCACGCGCGGACCCTGGACCCGGCACCTCCCTCCCCCTTAGTGGGGGGGTGATGACCTCCACCTCCCTCAGGCACCGTGGACCCCTAGGGGCCCGTGCCTTCCCACCCCATGGACCATACCGTCCGCGCCCCATCACGACCCCAATGGCCATGCCCTCCCCTCCGTCCACCCAATCCCGGCCCTTCAGACCCGGCTGCTTGCCCCCCGGCCCTCCCTCCCCCCCTCCCCCCCATAACCCTCCCCCCCCAACCATACCCTCCCCATTCTCCCTCGGTCTCCCCCTCTCACGGGGAGACCGAGCCACCCCCTCCCCCCCAACCCTCCCGGTCCTCCCCCTGCTCTCACCAGGGGGAGTCCCTGGGTCCACCCCCCACATTACCCCCCGTATCAATACCCCCACCCTACCACCCTAGCCCTGAAAGATAAAAAGCCTGCCCAATATAAACACAAAAAACCCCCCTGCCCCCCTGCAGTCCCCCAGAAGTGCCCCCGAAGTGCCGCGCCCTTTGGCCGCGGCCCTTCGGCCGCGAGCCTGCGGCCGCAGCCTGCGGCTCCAGCCGCTGCCTGTGGGCTTTTAGCCCCTGCTACTTCCGGGTGGGGGGGGAGGGGACAGGACAGCCCACATGGCTGCCCTCTGCGTTCCCCCCCTAGCCCCCAACCTCACCATTCATTCTTTTCTCCCCGCAGGTGACCAGCGGGGATGAGAGCAGCGGCAGCGGCCCCAGCAGCAGATGTCAGCGGCGGCGGCGGTGGCAACGGCGGCGGCGGCGAGGCAGGCAAGCCCCCCCGCACCAGCAGCAAGCAGGTCAGTGATGAAGGTGTTCCCCCTGCAGGCAGGCTTCTGCGGCTCAGCCACTGTCCCCGGGGCCTTATGCCCCCGCTACTTCCGGGTGGGGGGGAGGGGACAGGACAGCCCACGTGGCTGCCCTCTGCATTCCCCCCCCATATGATCAGGGTAATCTCATGGAACATCAAAGGATGGAATAATAAGAGGTGTGATAAACAATTCCTTGCCTTCTTGCCTTCTTGCAGGACTTTGACATCCTCCACCTTCAAGAGATATGGATAGTGGCTGTAGATAAGCCCAAACTGGATGTGTTTATTTATAACAAAATTTATTTCCCACTCTTCCCGCCACAGGCAGCCCAGAGTGGCTAACAACAATAAAAAATATAAATATAATATAATAGTGGTTGGTACAAACCAGCACAGACACACACATACCCCTGCACCGAGGGAAGGGGCCGCCCAAGGGGATGGCTAGCGACTTTTATTTCTACAAAGCTGAATGTAGGGTGATTTCAGACATTACGTGGTGAATGTCCACCACAGTCAACCTCAGTCAAACGCAGGCGGGGGTGAACGCACTGTGCACGTCTGTTTGTTCGCCACCAGATGTTCACCATAGTCAAACATGGCCTGGGGTGAAGCTAACCACGCTTCGTGAGGTCGGGGAGGGAGGAGGTCCAGAAGTGTGGTGAACGTTTGCCATGACGGGGGTGAATGAAAAGTAACATCTGAAGGGAAACCCCCAGCCGTGGTGAACAGAAATGACCATGTACCATGGTGATGGCATGCAGCATCGCTGCCAGGCAACCAACAACAAGCGACAACGTGGAGGGAGATTTAAAGGGTAAGCAGCATTAGGGGAACATGGTGGAGCAGTCGATGGAGCGGGGAAGAAGGTAGGGGTGCAGGCCAGGAGTGGGTGGGGGGAAGTTGGGGAGGGGAGGGGCATGGGAGGGAGGGGAGACAGGCCCCCGGAGCCTAACCAGCGGACCGCAGGGGGGGTCAGTGGGGGGTCCAGGAGATGCACGATCTCATCGCTATCTGGGCAACACTGGAGATGCAGGGCGAGCTCACCATAAACGCGAGGAATGAGCAGGTGTTCGCCCAGATAGCAGCAGCAAAGGGGGAGGCCGGGTACAAGCCACACAGTGCTGGACCAAGATTAAGGAGCTGAAGATGGGGTACAAGGACCTTGTGGACAATAACCGGTGCTCCGGGCGTGCGACACGGGCCTCCCCCTTCCAGGACACCCTGAGCCGGGTGCTCCATAGGAAGGGATCCATAGTTGCCCCGCGCCCGGTAGGAGGGAGCACCCTGGGGGACAGACCCGCCCGCGAGGACCCACCCCCCTTGCAGATGCAGAACAGTGAGGGGACCTCGGCACCGGGCACCAACAGCTGGGAGGAGATGCCGGGGCCCTCGGGAGTCCACCCCCGACACTCCCCCAGCCCTACCCCAGGCGATGGCATGACCGCCCAGGCAGACTCAGAGGAGGTGGAGGGGGAGGAGGAGATGGTCACCCTCCACCTCATGTCCTGTCAACACAGGGACCGAGTCAACACCAGCCCCAGAGACTGGGCGGCCTCGCAGGGCACAGACACAGAGAGAGCAGGTAAGGGCATGGTTGGACAGGGCACACGCATGAACTCCACGGTGAGGGGGTGCGAGGGTGGAGGGAGGGGATGCTGGGTGACAAACCCCCACTGCCCCAGGGTGGGGAGGGGCCCAGGCAGAGGGGGCAGGCCCGGGGCCGGTGGTGCCCATCCCGGGGGGCCTGGACCAACTGCACCCCAGAGACCGGTGGGGGTTCATGGGACGGCCACCCCAAAGGGGTAATGGGTCCCTGTGTCACCCCACAGAACCTCAAGGAGTACAGGAGGGACGAGGCCGGGGGTCTCCAGTCCCCCTGGCCCAGAGGATGCGGGACCACCGAGCGTGGGCGTGCCGTCAGTGGGAGGACCTCACTGAGGAGCTGGTGTTGACAAGCACCCGGCCCACGGAGAAGATGGTTGCCGCAGTCAACAGGCTGGAGGAGGGCACGACACAGGGCCTGCAACAGGTGGAAGGGAGGGACCAGGCGCTGGTGACGGAAATGTGGAGGAACCGCAGGCTGCTGTGCAGGGACATGAACAGACAGTTTGAGGTGCTCCAGGCCCACTCAGACCACCAGGACCACAGGTTCAAGGAGCTTGGGAGGATGGCACAGTCCATGGACCAGGGCAGATCTGTCCTCCTGCACGCCAGGGCCTTGAGAGTCTTCATGATGGCAGCAGCCCTGGCGGGTGCCATGCCAGCACCCAGAGATGTGGCCACTCCACCCATCCCATGGGGGCCCCCAGCACCGTCCCCCCGCCCCCCACCAGCAGCAGGGCCCGCAGATCCAGGGGCCCGTGCCCCCGCAGCTCAGACAACCGCAGGGGTGTGTGGTTGGACAGGGATCCCCTGCCATCAGGATGCAGGGGGCAGGGGAGGGTCAGCCAGTTGGCAGCACCTCCACCTCCTCCTCTGTTGAGGGGGGTTCGGTCGCCTCGGCCATCCCTGTTGGGAGGGGCAGGGGCCAGGGGGAGGGCAACCTAGGAACAGGGGAGGGGTGGGGGTGGCAGCAGGGAGCGTGGGGATGGGAGGGGGTAGGGGCATGTGGGCACTCAGGTGTGGAGAGGTCTGGGGCGGGACCAGGGGAGCACAATAAATGTACGTTGCACCATACAATCTGTTTCCGTGTGATTATGTCCCATCAGGCACGGTCCCCCTCCTCAGCCCCGCACACATGCCGCAACATCACTGGGGTGGTAGTGGGTGCCACCCCGGGGTCCTGACCATGGGTCGCCCCCAGGGGTACCCTCCGCACCCCCCCGAGTTGGGGCCCAGCCCCCGGACCCACTGTGCCACCCAGTGCGGGTGCGTGCTGCTGTTCCTATCCCCTCTAGCAGGTGTGTATGCATGGGGCTGTCCAGCCTTGCATGCCAGCAGCTGTGCTCTGCCCAATCCCTTTGCATCCCTCCACAGCGGCCTCTCTGTTCTCATCCTGGCATTATCTGGTGGCCTTGGCAGCCCCTGTCTGCCTGTGCAGGCCCCCAGCTCCACATCCTATGCAGCCCCCCGCACCTGCCTCGTCTCAGACCCTCCAGGTGCTGTACCATGGCGGCTGCTTCCCTGCCCGAGGCCCCGGTCGGGGGCTCAGGGGAGTCTGTCCGAGGCTGGAGCGCCCGCGAGAGCATGACTCTGTGCAACCTGTGGCATTCGCCCATTGTACAGTGCTGCCTGTGCTCTGTGTCCACCCGGCCAGATGCCTATAAGTGCGTGAGCTATGGTATGCTGTGCTTTGGTTATGTCGCGACCGCTGGTGAGTGTCACCTGCACAGTGAGGAGCTGGGGCTCTCCCCCTTCCCTGAGGGGCACGTACCGGACATGCTGGGGGGCCTTGCGGTGTGGAGTCCTGCCGAGACAGCCTCCACACAGTGTGTGTGTGCCTTCCCAGGCTATGTGACCTGCCTGTGTGAGGGTGGCCCAGCCGTCACTGTGTCCATCTTCATCAGCGTGCAGGGTGCCCATGGGTACCCGCACTCCCACGGGGCAGCCTACTACCATCTGCTGGAGCTGTCCCACCTGCCTTGGCCCCCTGCAGCTGATTATGGCATGCCCCCCCCGGGCCAGAGCTGGCGGCCCTGTCGGAGGTGTGCGGGCGCTCTGATGTGCAAGTCGAGATGAGCTGTGCGGATCCCTTCGAGGCCTTCTACCTGATCTGTTTCCACATGGTCGGGTGTGGCTTCTGCCAGGGACTGTGGCAATGGCCCCGCTATGTGCACCTGCTCTTGTTGCCGCCCCCTCCGTCCGATGTGAGCCCCTGCACCTGGGTGTAGGGCGCTCCGGGCCCTTCTGACAGCCGGCTGCCTCCTCGGCCCCTTCGCTCTGCCTGTGGCCTGGGTGCTCGTGCCACCACCTTCTGCCTCCTCCGGGCTGCTGGACCCCTTGGTGCCACCTCCGGGTGCCTGCCTATTGCCCCCTTGCCTGGGACCCATTATCGCCGCCCCCGCCCCTCCGTGTGGCCTCTGGGGTGGCCCGTTGTGCTGGTTCCCACCCTCCCGGACTGGGCCCCATGCCCCCCTGCTGCTCCCCCTACTCTTGCGCCCTGAACCCTTGCGCTCCCGCTCTGTATGCCTTTGCGCTTGACTGGTGCCATCTGTGTCCTCAATAAACTCCCGTGGCACTTCCCTGTGCTTTGTGCTGCCTCATGTCTCCTTGGGGTGCTGGGTCCCCCTTCCCCTTGTACACTGGGCTCCTGCCCCCTCCCCTGCCTGCTGGGCTGCCCATGCCTGCCCCTCGCCACCCCCCCACCTCCCGTGCATACGACCCATCGTGGGGTTCCCTGTTGCCCCCTGGAATGTGTCTCCCTCAGCCCCCTGCTCAGCTCCCCATTGTTGTGTGGGTGTGCTGCTTTGTTTGTGTGCATGTGCTTCTCGTTTTGAAGCGCGCACGCCTTCCATGCGGCTGCTGTCAGTGAGCGCTTCTCACGCTGCTGCTCCCTCCACCCCCTCCCTTCGTGTATCCCATCTCTGGGCGGGTCCCTCCGCCCTCTGTGGCTTCGTTTGCCTTCAGGCGGCCCTGTTTGCTTCCCTGTAACCCCTGGGCCTTGTGGGTCTCCCACTGTGGTTCTCGCCACCGCGTCACGTCTGTTGGGTCCCCCCGGTTCGTGTTCACTCTGGTTGACCCTGGGCAGTGGTGCCACCCCTGTCACGTCTGTTGGGGCCATGCATACCACCGCGGACCACGGTGGGGCCATTCACCCCGGGGTGGGGTTCACTGTGGTGAATTACACCACGTAACATCTGAAATCACCCGTAGATTGTTCTCAAATATCTACTGACTCAGGTAACTTTGTTAATTTGGTGTCATTTTTATGATCTGAATGTATCTCTTCAGATGGCTAATGTGTATATCCCCCCCAGGGAGCTCAAAGCAGGTGGGTGGGAAAGTTTGGCAGCGGTTGGAATCTTCTATGGCCTTTGGCAGATCTTGTCCCGGGAGATAGTATTCTTCTGATGGGAGATTTTAATGCATGTATTGGCCCAAACGAGACAGCGGTGTTGCAAACATTGATATTAGGGGGTAAGCTGGAAGGGGGCATATCACTGAAAGCGGAAAAGATTTCTAAAGACCCAAGGATTAAAAAAGCAGGTCGTATTTTATATCAGTTTGTGTTGGAGCATAACCTTAGAATCTTAAATGGCGGTGCTTGGGGAGATGAGCTAGGGAATTATATTTTCATCAACCAAAAAGGGGGCAACATTATAGATTATGATCTAGTGTCCCACTTAATATTCGATTGTATAGTTTCTTTTGAGGTAGGTTCCCAGATCAATAGTGAGCACTTCCCCATTAGCCTGACCATAAAGGATGAACAGGGTGGCTGAGTAGATGGGAAGTTGAAAACATGTGAGGTCATCTTGACCCAGTGGGAGAAGAGAGTCTGTTGTTCCACCAGAGTAAGGACCAACGTGGCTGCATTTTTAAGATCTCACAAATGTATGCATCTCCAAGCTGGTTTGAAATCTGTGGAGAATGTGGAGGGGGCGAAGGACCTGTTCGAGTGACTTATACAAGATCTTATGCCACTCCTGACCACAAGGGTTTCGAGGGTAGCAGTAGATGACTCTAATGAGAAGTGGTGGCTTGATAGGGACTGTGCAGCTACTAAGCAGGAATTAAGGAATATGGCCTGAAGACTTAAATCAGGTGTGAGGAAGGATCAGGGCCGGTCATATTTCATAAAATGCAGGAGCTCTAAGAACCTCCTGCAAGCTAAAAAAACTACATATGTTCAAGATCTGTGAGATGCTCTTCAGACCTCCCTGCTTAATAATTATGCTTAAATTTTTTGGGTGATCATGAGAGGACTGAATCCCAGAGGTGTGCTATATCAAGAACTTAAGATTAGCTGCTTAGCCTGGGAAAGCCACTTCCATGCCCCTTTTAAGATTAGCTGCTCTGAGTTGCCTGTGTGCAAGTGCAGCGGGATACAAATATAAGGAAATAAATAAATAAATAAATAAATAAATAAAAATTGTAACACCTCCAGACAACCGGCGGATCAAATGGGCACAGTGGGGATTGAGGAATGCCTGGATTGGGAACCGGTGTCAGTTAAGGAAGTGAGGGGGTTAATCAGCAGCCTTAAGAGTGGGAAAGCCCCAGGGATAGATTATCTCCCGGGGGAGGTGCTCAAACTCCTGCCAGACTGGTGGGCAGAGGCCCTGGTGAACCCCTTCACATTGATTAATAAATCAGGGAAAATACCAGAATTATGGAAGACAGGAGTGGTGGTGCTGATATTTAAACGGGGGAGCAAATTAAATCCTGAAAATTACAGACTGATCACCCTGCTCTTTATGATCATCAAACTGTGTTCCAAACTTTTACTTAATAAATTAACGGAGTGGATAGAGGAGGAGAACATTCTTGTAGAGGAGCAAGCTGGCTTTTGTGCAGAGAAATCCACCATTGAACATTGCTTTGGCCCATTTAGTGGAAAAACAGAAAAACAGAAAATGAGGAAAGAAAAATTATATACAGCCTTTATTGATTTCACATCTGCCTTTGATCTAGTGAATTGAGAGAGGTTTTGGGCAAAGTTAATTGCTCTTGTTATTGATGGTAGATTGCTCTTGCTGATCAGGTCACTCTGTTTGGGGACCAAGCTACAGTTCTGGTTAGATTGGAAAGGCTCTCTTTCATCTCCAATTTTGATAGGATGGGGGTGGGGGGGCAGACAGGGATGTCTGTTGGTGCCGACCCTGCGTAACGTCTGTGTTAACACACTGTTGAAAATCTCCAGGATAATGATGTATACTTCCCCCAAAGGTTGGGTTCAGGAAGGTCTCCATACTTATGTATGGCGACGACACCATACTACTTGCTCAGACTCAGGTAGGCGGCTTATGCCCTATATTAAGGGATTTTGGAGATTTGTGCAAGAAAGAGAACTCGATTGTTAATTGTACAAAAAACCAAGTTATAGTGTTCACACCTCGGTTTATCAGACAGTTATGACTTTTGGATGGCCACAGATTGGATCAGGTGAAAATGTTTAAATGCCTAGGAATAGTGTTTTCTTTCATGGGGTCATGGGCTTCACATATGCTCCAGGCCAAGTAGCTGGCCACTGTTAAAGCATAAGCCCTATTGAAGTTTGATAATGCGAAGGGCGGCAGGTGGGTCAAACCGGCCCTTAAGATTTTTGCCCTCAAGGTTTTGCCCCAGCTGAGTTATGGCACCCAGGTCTGAGGTGTGTCTGCTGCTTCCTTGGAAATTGTCCAGAACAGATGGATTAGGGCCCTCTTTGGCCCCCTCCACTCCCGGGACTATGTCCACAGTGCCCCCCTTTACAGGCAGGGGTTAGACTAATTGCCTCTGAAATAACCATATCATTGATCTGATACTGGTTGAAGGCAGTTAAGGCCCCTTCTGTGTCTCTTGCTAAGCTATGTTTGAAGGAAAATATGGCAATGGGAGGACATAGAGGGCATAAGTAAAGTGAGGAGGCTGGTGAGGAGGCTGGTGAAGTAGCGAGTGGGAGACATTGCCCTACAAACAGATAGGGCATCCACTATTGGTTCTAAATCCTCTCCATGGTATGGGTTTTGGGTCCTGGGGCCCGAATGACCCAGGTACCTATGGACCTTGACCCATGCCCAGCTGAGGAGAACCTTTATGACTGCATACATTGCAGTCTATAGCTATCCAAGGGCACTATGAGGACACTACCTACACAACCTGTCTATGTATATATGGGGAAAACAGTGAGGAAGATCTCGCACACTATCTACTAGTTTGACTGCTATATACATGGGCACAAGATAATACGTTTAAGGCCTTGGGCAGGTCCCTTATGGGATCTCCAAGCAGAAAGAAGCAGCCCAGGAGCTAGCGAATAGGCATAGCAAACAGGGGAGTTTGCCAGGGAGTACTGCTGGGAGCAGGACCAAGAGAGGGTAAGTGGAGGGTTTGTTTGGGTGAGGGGTCTGTGTCTGCTTGTTGTCAGACAGGCCATGTGCTCTGGAGTGACTAGAATGCTGAGAGCTGAGTGTTGCTTGACCTAGTCTTAATGAGGGGGAGGAGCTAGCTGAGTGCTGAGTGTTGCATTATGAGGGGGAGGAGCTAACTCCTGCTGACTCAGAGGCCAGGCCTCCAGAGTTCAGAAGGAGAGCAGACAGCAAGCGACCTTGAAACGGAGCAGCCCAGGAGCTAGCGAACCAGCATAGCAAACAGGGGAGTTTGCCAGGGAAGGAGCCATGGGTGGGATACCCTGGTGAGGTGAATGCACTTGTGCAGGACAGTTAACTCACGTCCCATCATACTTAATTGCATAACTAGTGCTAAGCCTAATGATCCCCCTAAATAAGGTGCAGACAGAAGTCCAGCAGCAGGATGGGGGTTATCCAGTCTTTTGAACTGAGTGTCACATGTATGACTATCTTCCTGTTGGAGAGAGGTTGTATGTATGCGCCCGGTGCAAAGAGCTCCTAGCTCTCAGAGAATGTGTGCAGTCTCTGGAAGCTAGAGTGGCAGAGCTGGAGGAGCTGAGGCAGACAGAGAGGTTTATTGAGGAGTCCTTCAGGGACATAGTAGAATGGTCTCTCCTCCACCCTGTGCTGCTTTGGAGGGACAAGGTCGCCAGGAAGAAGAGCATCAGACTGGAATGGTGGGAAGTGATCCTGTAGCTGGGACCTGTGTTCTATTATCCTCTCGTACTGAGGATATTTCTCCAGAGGTGTGTGCCCAGAAGGGTGAGAATAGGACAACTGTGGTAGTTGGGGATTCGATTATTAGGAATGTAGACAGCTGGGTTGCTGGTGGCCGTGAGGATCATATGGTAACTTGCCTGCCTGGTGCGAAGGTTGCGGACCTCACGCAACACATAGACAGAATCCTAGGGAGTTCTGGGGAGAAGCCTGTTGTCGTGGAACATGTGGGCTCCAATGACATAGGTAGGTGTAAGAGGGAGGTTCTGGAGGCCAAATTTAGGCTGCTATGTAGTAGACTGAAGTCCAGAACCTCCAGGGTAGCATTCTCGGAAGTGCTCCCTGTTCCACGCACAGGGCCCCAGAGGCAGGCTGAGCTCCAGAGTCTCAATGCATGGATGAGACGTTGGTGCAAGGAGGAAGGCTTTAGTTTTATTAGGAACTGGGGAGCCTTCTGTGGAAAGGGGAGCCTATACAAACGGGATGGGCTCCACCTTAACCAGAATGGAACCCGGCTGCTGGCGCTAAAAATTTAAAATGTGATAGAGCAGTCTTTAAACTAGAACCTGGGGGAAAGCCGACAGGCACTGTGTAGTGCACGGTTCGGGCTGTGGCATCTCCAAAGGATGTTACTTTAGAGGAAGTAGAGAATCTTAAGACTGAGGATAAGTTAAATGGCAAGGGATTTCAGGTGGAACACAGGGGAGAACACACAGATAATAATTCCAGAATGCCTGTTTCAGTTACCTATAATGTGCCCATTAGAAGAAGAATAAAAAGTATACATTTAGGTGTCTATATGCTAATGCTAGAAGTCTAAAATGTAAGATGGGAGAATTAGCATTTATAGCAATCTAGCATTATAGGCATCACTGAGACCTGGTGGGATGAGGATAACCAATGGGACACTGTAATACCAGGGTACAGGATATATCAAAAGGACAGAGGAGATCGTGTTGGTGGTGGGGTGGTCCTGTATGTTAAGGACAGCATTGAGGAAAGTAGAATAAAAATTTTACAGGATGCAAACTGTTCCCTCAAATCCCTATGGATTGAAATTCCAGGTATGAAGCAGAAAAGTATAGCAGTGGGGCTATACTATCGTCCCCCTGACCAGAATAGAGAGACTGATTATGTAATGCTAACAGAGATTAAACAGGCTACTAAAACTGGGAACGTAATAATAATGGGTGACTTCAACTACCCCAATATTGACTGGGTGAATGCCTCCTTGGGGCGGGATGTGGAGGCAAAATTTCTGGATGCCATAAATGACTGCTTTTTAGAGCAATTGGTTCCGGAACCAACGAGGGGAGGAGCTACTTTAGATCTAGTCCTAAGTGGCACACAGGAACTAGTGCAAGGAGTAACTGTGGCCGAGCCACTAGGCAATAGCGATCATAATATAATCAAATTTGACATAGTTGCTGGAGGGAGAAAGTTAATTAAAAGTACAGCACTGGCTTTTAACTTTAAAAAGGGAGACTATGCCAAAATGAGGAAGCTAGTTAGAAAGAAACTAAAAGGCACAGTTGAAAGGACTACATGTTTGCAAGAGGCATGGAGGCTGTTGAAAAGCACCATCTTGGAAGCCCAGATTACATGCATCCCACAAGTTAAAAAAGGTAGCAGGAGGACTAAACGTCTACCACTGTGGCTAAATGGAGACGCAAAGGAGGCTATTAGAGCCAAAAAGGCATCCTTTAAGAAATGGAAAGCTAGCCCCAATGAGGAAAATACAAAGGAGCATAAACACTGGCAACGTAACTGTAAGGTGCTAATAAGGCAGGCCAAGAAAGAATTTGAAAGGAGACTTGCTAAAGAGGCAAAAACAAATAATAAAACCTTTTTCAAGTATATCAGAGGCAAGAAGCCTGCTAGGGAGTCGGTTGGGCCATTAGATGACCAGGGAGTAAAAGGGGCACTCAGGGAGGACAAGGACATTGCAGAGAAGCTAAACGAGTTCTTTGCTTCGGTCTTCACTGCGGAGGATGTTGGGGAGATACCCACGCCGGAACCCTACTTTGTAGGTGATGAATTGGATGAACTGTCACAAATCAGCGTGACCCTGGAGGAGGTTCTAGAGCAAATTGACAAGCTTAATACGAACAAATCACCAGGGCCAGATGGTATTCACCCCAGAGTTCTGAAGGAACTCAAATGTGAAATTGCAAACCTACTAGTAGTAATTTGTAACCTAACGTTGGCATCTGGCACTGTACCTGAGGACTGGAGGGTGGCAAATGTAACCCCAATATTTAAAAAGGGATCCAGAGGTGATCCTGGAAACTACAGACCGGTAAGCTTGACGTCTGTGCCGGGCAAAATGGTGGAAACTATCATTAAGAACAGAATCACTGGGCATATTGATAAACATGGCTTAATGGCAAAGAGTCAGCATGGATTTAGCAAAGGGAAGTCATGCCTCACTAATCTCTTGGAATTCTTTGAGGGCGTAAACAAGCATGTGGACAGGGGAGACCCAGCAGATATAGTGTACCTGGATTTCCAGAAAGCTTTTGATAAGGTCCCACATAAACGACTCTTGAGAAAATTAAAAAGTCATGGGATAGGAGGTAGTGTTTTGCTATGGATTGGTAACTGGTTAAAGGATAGGAAGCAAAGAGTGGGACTAAATGGCCAGTTTTCACAATGGAGGGATGTAAAAAGTGGTGTGCCCCAAGGATCTGTACTGGGACCAGTTCTTTTCAATGTATTCATTAATGATCTGGAAAAGGGTGTTAAGAGTGAGGTGATCAAATTTGCAGATGACACCAAGTTATTCAGAGTAGTCAGAACACGAGCAGACTGTGAGGAGCTGCAGCAAGATCTTACAAGACTGGGTGCCTGGGCATCTAAATGGCAGATGAGATTTAATGTGGACAAGTGCAAAGTGATGCACATTGGGAAAAATAATCCAAATTATGAGTACACAATGCTGGGTACTAAGCTAGGAGTTACCACTCAGGAAAAGGATCTGGGAGTGATTGTGGATAATACACTGAAATCCTCACCCCAGTGTGCCACAGCGGTCAAAAAAGCAAATAGAATGTTAGGAATTATTCGCAAGGGAATAGAGAATAAAACTGAGGATGTCATAATGCCTCTATACAAATCAATGGTGTGACCGCACCTTGAATATTGTGTGCAGTTCTGGTCACCCCATCTCAAAAAAGACATAGAGGAACTAGAAAAGGTACAGAGAAGGGCAACAAAAATGAGTCAGGGTATGGAACAGCATCCGTATGAGGAGAGGCTTGATAGGTTGGGGCTCTTGTCTTCAGCTTGGAAAAGATACGGCTGAGAGGAGCTATGATAAAGGTCTATAAAATCATGAGTGGTGTGGAACTTGTAAACAGGGAATGGTTATTATTATTTACCCTCTCAATTAGTACTAAAACTAGGGGACACTCCATGAAACTCACAGGTGGCAGAGTAAAAACAAACAAAAGAAAGTATTTTTTCACTCAGTGTACAATTAGGTTGTGGAATTTACTGCCAGAGGAGGTGGTCAAGGTCAACAGTATAGCTGAGTTTAAAAGAGGTTTGGACAAGTTTCTGGAAGATAGGTCCATCAGCAGCTATTAGCCAGATAGGATTGGGGAACAAAACCCTTTACTTTCGGGAGCCTGGGGATGACCTACAGGGCATGGATAGCTTGGTGACCTGTTGGGCACGTCTCCCAGGCCCCCAAGATTGGCCACTGTCCAGGCTCGATGGACCGTTGGTCTGACCCAGTATGGCACTTCTTATGTTCTTATAAAGATCATATTTTTATTTATTGAGTGACACAAAGGATGTAGTTACTAAGGTTGTTTTTAGACGTGCACGGCGGTGCCCACGCTTGTTTTCCAAAAGACCCGGTAGACCACTTTACACGTGACGCCGATGCCGAATACGCGCATGCGCGGGTGATGAGCATCCATTTCCGACCGCAAACTGACTGGGTCGGCGATCGAGGCCGGTCATACAGGGCCGGAAATGGATGTGCATCACCTGTGCATGCGCGTATTCAGCGGTGGTGTCATGTGTAAAGCGGACTTCCGGGTCTTTTGGAAAGCAAGCACGGGCGCCGCCACACATGTCTAAAAACGGTCTAAGTCTGTGTCATCCTTTGCTGCCACCACAGCTAGGCTGAGAGCCGAGAAGCTGAGAGACTGAGAAGGAATTTTTAATGGACGGTAAATACAGGATTCTGATTTTATGTTTTATATAGTTTGACTGTTTTTAAGGCATGTGTATAAAATTAACTCTGTATGGATCTTTTGTCAAGGCCTGAGGGTCAGTACAGCAATAAACATTTGATTTGATTATTAATAATAATAATAATAATAATAATAATAATAATAATAATAAACAAACAACACTGGTCCCAGTACAGATCCCTGGGTCACTCCACTATTTACTTCTCTTCATTGTGAAAACTGACCATTTAGGCCTACTTTTTGCTTCCTATCCTTTAACCAGTTACCGATTCACGATAGGACACTGCCTCCTATCCCATGACTATTTAATTTCCCTAAGAGTCTTTCATAAGGGACCAAATGCCTTATCAAATGCCTTCTGAAAATCCAGATACACTATATCAACCGGCTCACCCATCTCTACATTCTTATTTAAACCCTCAAAAATTCCAATAGATTAGTGAGGCACAACTTTCTTTTGCTAAATGCTTGTTGCCTCTTCCCCATTATGCTATGTTTATCAATATGCCCAGTAATTCTGTTCTTAACCATTTCCACAAACTTGTCCAGCACCGACATCAGGCTCACTGGTCTGTAGTTTCCAGGATTGCCTCTGGAGCCCTTTTAAAATATTGGTGTTACAGTCACTACCCTCCAATTCTCAGGTACAATGGCAGATTTTTATAATAGGTAATTAATTACTAATAATAGGACTGCAGTTTCATAGTTGAGTTCTTTCAGAACTCTAGGGTGAATACCATTTGGTCCTGGTGATTTGTTACTATTTAGTTTGTCAATTTGCTCTAGAACCTCTTCCATATTCACACTGATTTATGACAGTTCTTACAATTACTATGAAAAATATTTCCAGTGTGCGTATCTCCCCAATGTCCTCTTCAGTGAAGACATAAGCAAAGAATTCATTCAGCTTCTCTGCAATGGCATCATCCTCTATGAGCGCTTCTTTCACCCCCTGGTCATCTAATGGTCCATAAGAATGTAAGAACATAAGTAGTGCCATACTGAGTCAGCCCAATGGTCCATCAAACCCAGTATCCTGTCCTCCGACACTGGCCAATCTTGAACGGTGATCATATGGGAGAAGAACCAACAGTCACGATGGGCAATCTATTCCCCGTTGTTCACTCCCAGCTCCCGACAGTAAGAAGTTCATCCCGTAAGCTACTTCGTTAATAACCATTAATGGACCTACTCTCCAAGAACGTATCCAGTCCTTTTTTAAACCCAGCTATACTACTGGCCTTGACAATGAGTATTTTCAGACATGACGGGGCCTGTATTGGCCCCGTCATGGAATCACCCTTTGATCCCCCACCGGGATCAAACCGGCACATCCAACAGATGTGCCGGCTCATCCCGGTGGGGAATCGGGGAGGGGGCAGGGCCGTGCAGTGCAACATGCGGCTGCACGGTCCCCCCCCCACGCTCCCTCACCGCCCGCTCTCTGGGGAGACAGGTGGGCGCCGCGGCCAATGCGGCCGCAGCGCCCGCCCGGATTGACCATGGCCCGGAATCCTGCCGTGGATTTCGGGCCATGGTAGCCATCCATATGGGCAGGCCCCTTCATCATGGCGGGGAGTCACATTCACCACGTGATTGGGGCCGGTCCCGCCAGTTCCGCCGATTGCATGGTGAATGTGATTCCCCGCCGTGATTGACGGGGGTGAACATCTGGGGGGGGAACTTCTGTTCCCCCCATCAGGCATTACGGTCCCTTGCTCTCCATGTGGGTATTCAGTGTGGTTGAGCGTGGGATTGTAACATCTGAAAATACCCATAGTCCTCTGGCAACAAATTCCATAAGTTAATTATGCGTTGAGTGAAAAAGTACTTCCTTTTATTTGTTTTAAAACTATCCGGCAGTTAGTTTTATGGATTGCCCCCTAGTTCTAGTAGTATTTGAGATGGTAAATAACTGTTCCCTATCTTCTCGTTCCACACCACTCAAGGTTTTATAAACCTCTATCATGTCCCCTCTCAGTCTTCTCTTCTCTGAGTTGAAGAGACCCAGTTTATCAAGCCTCTTTTTGTATGGAAGTCATTCCATACACTTTATCATTCTTGTTGCCCTTCTCTGCACCTTTTCTATTTCCGCTATGTCTTTTTTGAGGTGGGGCGACCAGAACTGCACACAATATTCCAGGTGCAATTGCACCATTGATTGGTATGAGGCATTATGACATCTTCAGTTTTATTCTCTGTCCCTTTGTGAACAACTCCTAACATTCTGTTCACTTTTTTGACTGCTGCTGCACACTAGGCTGTGGATTTCAGTGTATTGTCCACAATCACTCCAAGATCCTTTTCCTGAGTGGTAACTCCTTGCTTAGTACCCAAACTATGAGTACATTGTGTACTCATAGTTTGGATTATTTTTCCCTATGTGTATCACTTTGCTCTTGTCCACATTAAATCTCATCTGCCATGTAGATGCCAAGGCATCCAGTCTCGTAAGATCCTGTTGCAGTTCTTCACAGTATTCTCATGTTTTAACTACCTTGAATAACTTGGTGTCATCTGCAAACTTGATCACCTCACTCTTAATGCCCTTTTCCAGATCATTAATGAATACATTAAACAGCACCGGTCCCAATACAGATCCCTGGGGCACACCACTTTTTACATCTCTCCATTGTGAAAACTGACCATTTAGTCCTACCCTTTGCTTCCTATCCTTTAACCAGTTACCGATCCATAGTAAGACACTACCTCCTATCCCATGACTTTTTAATTTTCTCAAGTGTCTTTTATGTGGGATCTTATCAAGTGCTTTCTGGAAATCCAGGTACACTTTATCTACCAGGTCTCCCTTGTCTACATGCTTATTTACATCCTTTTTATTGTGTTTTAATTGTTGGAAGCCGCCCCGGGCTGCTTTGACAGGAGGGGCGGGGTATAAATCTATTAAATAAATAAATAAAATAAATAAAGAATTCCAAGAGATTAGTGAGGCATGACTTACCTTTACTAAATCCATGTTGACTCTTCCCCATTAAGCCATGTTTATCAACATGCCCAGCAATTTTGTTCTTAATGATAGTTTCCACCAAGTGTCTCTGAAGCAGGCTTCTTGCTTCTGATGTACTTGAAAAAAGTTTGTATTGTTAGTTTTTGCATTTTTAGCAAATTGCTCTTCAGTTTCCCTCTTTGCCTGCCTTATTAATGTTTTACATCTAATTTGCCAATATTTATGCTCTTTCCTATTTTCTTTATTAGGAGTAGCTTTCCATTTTTAAAGGACACCTTTTTGACTCTAGTAGCCTTCTTCACCTTACCATTTAGCTATGCAGGCAGATGTTTGGTCCTCTTGCTGCCTTTTTTTATTTGTGGAATACATAAAATTCATTTATTGCGTGATCTTTAGATCATTGCAGAATATAAAAAACAAAACAAAAAAAACATACAAACATACAATCACTACTTAATACATCATATTAAATACAACATCCTGCTATCACACAGCAAACAACCCTAAAATAAGCAATTAGAGGTTGCTTGTATTTACATGGTCAGAGGAGTACTACTCAAAAACCGAGTTCTCAATTGCACAGCTCTTAACAAAATAAGGCTACATTTCGAGTGATATCCAAATCTGTACTATCCAAAAGAGCCGCTAGTAATACTTGGTCATCCTACCTGGGAACTTACCCAAGATAGGGGCTAGGAGTTCCTGTCGTGGGCCATCATAGAGATGGCAATGTAAGATAATATGCCCCATTGTCTCCGTGATAATATTGTCAAAAGGGCATAGTCTATCTGCATATGGAATGCCCTGGATCCTGGCTTCAAAAACTCGGGAGGGGAAGGCATTGAAGCGAGCTCTTGCAAACAGCTGTTTGACTCTGCTGGAAATTGGGGCGGACAGATAGGCGGCAACCTGCCCCATCTCCAGAGCATGAGACATGTACTCTCGGATGTGGGGCATTAGCCTTATACTGGCAAGTTCGGATTGCCGTCCTATATCCCCTACCCATACTAAGACCTCCTTCCTACAAGTATCCAGCAGCTTGTGTGAAAGATAATCCGGGGAGAGGCCAATCTCTTTCAACTGAGTCTCCACCTTCAAGGACCAAGGGTCCAAAACGGAATCCTCCCGCATAGTCCTTATTAGTATGGAACCCTGGTCTGATTGAAGCTTTAGCCACAATGTCAATGTGGCTTCTTTGACTACCTGGGTCCATGGCTTCTGGCCCAGCTCTACCCGAATAGCTGCTGTAGGAGTGCCTCTTGGAACTCCCAGGAGGCACTGAAGAAATCTAGACTGTACCCTAGTCACAGAATTAAAGTTGAAAGGAGCCCATAGCTTGGCTCCATAAAGTAGTTGGGCCCTAACTTTGCTGCTATAAACCTGCAGGGCCTGCTGGACTGCGGTTCTGCCCTGCCTTGCAAAGAGCCTACATATAGACTGAGCAGCGGCCTGAGCCAAACGCGTGGCCCGATTAACGTGTTCCTGCCAAGACCCAGATCTATAAAAAAGGATTCCTAAATATCTAAATGCAGAAACCTGCTGGATCGGAAAACCCCCAGCAAACCAGCGCTGGGTTTTAGAACGAGCAGAGAAGACCAAGATCTTAGATTTATCGTAATTGATTGTAAGATTATTGGCCTGACAAAAATCCACAAACGCTTGCAGTTGTCGCATAAGGCCCACCCGTGTCTGTGACAGTAAGGCCACATCATCAGCATAACAAAGGCAGCCGATGGCACGGGTGGCCAATTTCAGTGGAAAAAAGCGCGGGGCTACCATGGCCGGAATAATGCTGTCAATAAAGAAGTTAAAAAGCGCCGGTGCCAGCACGCATCCCTGGAGAACCCCCATAGAGGCTGGAATAGAGGGGGTAATATGGCCTTTCCTGTCCATCTTGACCACCAATGATGAACTGGTATATAAGGAACGGATCAGGACCAGCAAACGCCTGTCAATTGATGACTCCCAGAGCTTTTCCCACAGGGCAGTCTGATCGATTGAGTCGAAGGCAGCCCTGAGATCTAGGAAAGCAACGTACAGAGCTCCGTTGCATGCCCTGTATTTGGCAGCAAGATATTGCAGAATATGACAATGCTCGATGGTGGAGCGTCCCTGCTGGAATCCCGCCTGTTCAGGTGAGAGTATCTTCTCCTGTTCCATCCAGGTGGTCAGTTTCCCTAATAGGAGTTTAGCATATACCTTAGAGATAACTGACAAAAGGCTGATCGGCCTATAATTGGCTGGATCTGCTCTGGAGCCCTTTTTGTAAATGGGAATGACCACCGCTGTAGCCCAGAGCCCTGGCACCCGCCCTGTGCTATTGATGGCTGTGAATAAGGCAGCCAGCATTGGTAACCACCAATTCTTGTTTGTTTTAAGAAATTCCACCCTTATTAAATCCAGTCCTGGGGCACGCCCGCTCCGCAAGGAGTCGAACAATGCTTCGACCTCCTCAACCTGTACCGGCGGCCAGGACGGCAACTCCTCTAACCCCTTCAGCAGATCATCCCTTGCCTGGGCTTCATCATTATTATTAATGCCCGACCGGTTATATAGTTCTCTGAAATGATCCATCCATCCGTTTGCTGTTATTTGCGAGGCTAATGCTCCCTTCCTTTCACCAGTGGAGCTGTTTACCAAGTGCCAGAAACCCCTTGTGTCTCCCGATTTGGTGGCCTGCAAAAGGGACCCCCAGTGAGCATCCCAGAAACCCCTCTTTTTGAGTTTATTAATTTCCTATATTTTGCCCTATCGGAGATATATTGGGCTAGCAATATGATTTCCCGAGAATTCCTATAATTACAGTGCATGTTTTTGAGTTCCTGCCTGGCCTGCCGACACTCTTTATCAAACCATGGCTGGCTGATTTTGTCTGTTCTAGAGGTAACGGGCCGGCCCAATCCCTGAATATAGATCTGAATTCCTGCTATTAACTGATCAAACATTTCCAGGGCTTCTGATGGACTTTTGGTATTGATCATTCTCTCTCGTAGAGAAACAGCCTGTACTTGAGAGATAAAAACCCCCAAGGCCGATGCTAGTCCCTCGTCCCAGCGAGGGATCCAAACAGATTCATAGGAAGTCCTATTGTTATGCAATATACTATATTGCTCGCGTGAGGCCACTGGTGCTGCTCCAGGCATAGATATAGCCAGGGACAATTCCATGGGGAGATGGTCCCCCATCAGTGGGAAGCCCAACTCAAAGTTCGAAACAAGGGGTAGGACCCTTGCTGATACTAAGGAGTAGTCCACTGTGCTGGGACCCTGGTGCCCTACAAAAGTGTATTCCCCCTCCTGGTCGTTGAAACCTGAGCCATTTAGCACATACAGCTCCCGGGTCACCAGTAGCTGTGCCATTCTTATCCCTGATGAATTTATTACTTTGTCCTTGGATCGCCTAGAATCTAGAAGATTAACTGGAGCATAAGGTAGTTCATTGCAATGGGGAGCCAGGGCTTGATTGTCTGGACCTATACGGGCATTAAAATCGCCCATAATAATTACTTGACCATTTGGATACTTGGATACCAATTGCTCCAAAAAACCATCCAAATGATCCCACATGGCCGATCAAAAAGAGCCTGCATTGCAGGGAGGGATATATCTAGTCATGACTATCAAGACTAGGGATGGAAACCTAGCCACAAATCCCTGCAGCAGCCCTGGGAGAGTTAGAATTTCTTCTATCGAGAAAGACACATCTCGGGAGACAAAGCAAGACAAGCTCCTTGGGCCTCATGGCCTCCCCTTGGGGTTCCGATGAACAGCTGGCAAGGAATTAGAGATATATCCCTCCAAGTCCAAAGGCTCATTGGACCAGGTTTCTTGGACCAGGATGATGGTAAACCTTTGAATATACTGGATAAAATCCGGCTCATTCCTATGCCTCGCCCACCCTGCCACATTCCATGAGCATATAGTAATTAAGCCTGACTGTGCTAGTCACATACTTGGGAAAAACCCCTGGTCACTACATCCCTCTGTGCCAGCATCGCCAGCATCCAGGTCTGCCAAAGGCAGAACCTGTGACTGGCTCAGCCTTCCACCCAAGTCAGGCACTGATTGAAAGCCCTTAATATGGAGAGGTGTCCCCCCCTCCATAGCCTTCGAGGAAGGGGCACCATCTGGCTGCAATACTCACTTCCTGGCAGTCCTAACGGAGTTCTGTAGTCCTAGTTGTGAGGCACTCTCATTGCGTTGCACTGGCGTACTCAGCCCCTGGGGCTGGGCTGACATTTGATAATCCCCAACTAGTAAAGATTGCTCCTGGGCTGTCCCCCGCAGATTCGGGATTCCCAAATGAGTATCATTTTCATTGGGTTGCACCGGCATACCCGACCTCTGGGGCAAAGTGGGTGTTTGACACTTCCCCATCAATGATGATTGCTCCTGGACTGCCCTAATAGTGTTCTGGGCTCCTGATTGTCTAGGGCTCTCGGTAGAAGGCGCCAGAAAATTCCTCCACTGGGGCTTGATAAAACTTTGGCAATCCCCAGCTGGGCATGGATTTACTGGGTTTAAGCTCGACAATGACGTGTCCCGGGAATCAGGTTCCTTACTGATAGCTACCTGGGGTTCCTGTGGGGGGCCAGCATGCTGTTGACTCCCCAACACTAACTCCTGGGTGGGGGCTGGGGTGAGCATGGGGTTACTCAATTCTAGGCCCATTGTGGATACTACTGCACCTACAGGTGACAATAAGGGGGAAATTATAGGATTTCTATAAGCTTTTTCTAAATAGATGCCTCTGATAGCAAAGGAATATGCCCTTGACAACAAACTAATAACAATTGAATTAACTGGAAAGGACAACAATATGCAATAAACAAATTTGTGAGATGGTAACATAAGATATCTAGCAATGTCAGTAGGATGAATCGAAATTCCAGCAATTGAGGACAAATGCCATGCAATAAGAGACTTAGAAGTCCATGGTGGCAAATACCCATCTGCAGGAGGAATAATTTTCAAAACTAGAGCATGGGAGTCCTGTGTCAAGGGTCCATAAGGGTCAGTAACAGCACTGACCTCTGCACTTCCCGGGTGTAATTTTCGCTGGGCGACAAATTCCCCCTGGAGAGTCTGAGTTCCTGTGGTTACCATGGGGGGAGGAGGATCTTTCCTCCGCTGTAGAAACTCAGCCTCCTGTAGGTTGAGTTTATCATTAATTATCACCAACTGGAATCTTTGGAGCTCTAGCTGCATGTTAATATTTTCCAGCTGGGTGTATAACCTGGAGACTAAATCACCCACAGCTACACACTGTTTGCCCAGAGCATCCCATACAGAGTCCATACTTGCATCAGGTACTGGAGTTGACTGCCCTGCTGGCGCCGAAGCGGATCCCAAACAAGTGGGGGCAACAAGCGATGTGGACTTTGTTAGACAAAAGGCCTTGTCCAACAGGGGCTCCGTCCCTTCGACCAGGGGCACGGCGCTCGCTGTGTCCTCGACCAACTCAGTGCCTGTCCTAGGGTTGTGCAGAAAACTTTCCAAAGTCATCTGTTTGACCCGAGCTTGTAAGTGGGTCTCCATACCCGCCTTCCTCCCTCTCTTACCCATAGCGGCTCAAACCCCAAGTCACCAGCCTGGTTCACAACTCCCACAGCCCCCGCCTAAGCCCGTGCACAAGGGCACGCCCTTGTGCGCGACGCCCTTAGGTGCGATGCACCGGCATGCACCTACGGCACTGCTGTAGCCCCGGCGGTGCTTTTGAAGGTGGGTGAGGCTCTTGGCGGAAGCGCCACTCTCCCTGATGCCGAATGCAATTCAGCTGGGCTCAGCTTCTGTCAGTGGTCTTTAGCAATCAGGAGCTAGTGAGGGGCAAGGGGAGCAAGGGCGAGGGGGCCTCGGGATCAACTGGAGGCAGATGGCACAACTAACCCCTGGCTCAAACCCCAGCAGCCCCTACTCACAGCCCCGGCGGTGCTTTTGAAGGTAGGTGAGGCTCTCGGCAGAAGCGCCACTCTCCCTGACGCCGAATGCAAGTCAGCTGGGCTCAGCTTCTGTCAGGGGTCTTTAGCAATCAGGAGCTGGTGAGGGGCAAGGCAGATGGCACAACAAGCCGTCTGCGAGTCTTGGGAAGAAAGCCCACCATCTCCATAGCCAGCTGTAAGCGCTCAAAGTCATGCTTCAGATCCTCCCCTTCGACAGAGAAACAATCCGTCTCAGAGTCATAGTAATAATCATCCCAGCTCTGTCTGAGGGGTTTCTTTGTCATCTGATTGAGATAATGATACTCCTCAGGGTCTTTAAGATGAAAAGCAGATCTCTCTTCCTCACTCGCTCCTGTTGCTGTTGCTTTACCCACCAGATACTGATGCTGCTGCCTCAAGCTCTCCCTCTCTCCAGGAAAGGGGGCCCAAAAACGAGTCCCTCTCCCTCCTCCACTGCCGCCACTCCCGACTCCCACTCCGCTGCCGCCACTGCCACCTCCGCTCCAACCGGGTCCGTCCCACGCCGGGTCCCCTCCAACTCCTCCACACGCGGTGAGTGGAATACATTTAATCTGGGTTTCCAAGATGGTGTTTGTTTAGACTGATAGACTCCATGCTTCTTGCAGACATTTAATCCTCGCAACTGCTCCTTTTAGTTTCCCTCTAATTAGTTTCCTCATTTTTGCATAGTTCCTCTTTTTAAAGTTAAATGATATTGAGGCCAATTTATTTGTCATTCTCCCTCATATAAGTATGTTGAATTTGCTTATATTATCATCACTACTATCAAGCAGCTCCACCACCATTACCCCTTGGACCAGGTCCTATGGTCCATTTAGGACTAGATACAAAGTTGCTCCTCCTTTCATTGGTTCAATGACCAGCTGCTCCCCTTGTTGGTTCAATTACTAATTGCCTAGCATTGAGGATGAACTGAAAAGAACAAAGGGTGTTTTTAAATGAGCACGGCAGGAGGAAGTGTCTATTGCTGCTGTGTGGGGCAGCTGTGGGGCGTCCTTGCATGTTACATGCGTGGTGAGCACTTCAAATGGCTGGCTCCATGGGTGGCCACCGTGACCACTCAGGCAGGCACCATACACCCACACTTCCACCCATCAGCTGTGCACACGGTTCTAATGGCCAGGCCATACCCTCCTCCCCAGCCCAACAACACCACTAAACAGAGTTCCCACCCAGGCATCCACCCCCTGCCATGATGTACAGATGTGGAAAGCAAGGGGCAGCAAACCATGGCAGACATTAACCCTGCCTTGCCTATGACTGGGGGTGCTGCTGGATCTGCTGCCTCAACACAAGGAAGTTGCGCTCCCCATTCCATGGACAGGGCAATGGTTGCCAGAACATCCCCATGTGGCATGCTCCCTCCATGAAAGGTAGCCATTCGGAGGAAGTGGGGTCACGGTTGGTAGCAGTGCCCAGGGACAGGGGAGGTTTACCATTATTCTGGAGTGCCTGGCTTACCTCTGCCATGGGCCCTGTGGCCTCTGCTAGGTTGCAGGATATGTCCCTCATTAGGCCCAGGTAGGTCACCTCTGGGAGGGAAGCGAGAAACAGGGAGACTGTCAGGAAACATGGGGCTGGTGCATAAAACACAATCGCCGACACTCCCCATCCCCAGGGCTAACCACACAGATCTGCACCGATTGGGATGTGGTGAACCAGCAATCACAGAGGCTTGTACTTACGGTGCCTGCCAGATTCACCTGCCAAATATGCCACATGTCTGAGATGAGTGCAGGGTGATGCAGCCTTTGGGCCTTGAGACTTACAGTGGAAACCGTGACCCTGATACCACATAGGGAGCTGACTGATCCTGGGCAAAGGCGTACCCTAGGCACAAGACGTGCAGAGTCAGGTCATGGGGTGTTGCAGCAGTAGGAGCAGGGTCTGCTGAAAGGTCCAGTGTACACCTAACATAGGCAACAAGCTGCACACCCAGAAACTACCTACATCTTGGTCCCCACTGACTGCCATGCCACTCCTCGGCTCCATGGAGGGGCATGGTCTAGGGCAAATGGAGGCTGCACACACAGCAACGGAGGGGGGCAGGGTGAGGCAATATGCCCACAGATACCTATTGGCAGCTGCGAAGCTCCACAGAGTGACCCCTTGTGCAAACACAGCAACAGTGCAGTCCCCCACATCACACAGGGAGTGGGAACAGAACGCAGGCCCCACACACAGAGTGGAGCCCTAGTAGACACACACCTAGGATAATCGCAGCTGCCACGCACCCAAACAGGGGAGCCATATAAAACACCAGCCTTCTGGTTTTGCTAGGACTGAAACCGGTGTACTACCCTTAAAGATGAAAGCCCCATCTGTATATGTTTAATTATTGACTGAGAATTTTATCTATAGCTGCTTTTATACGAGTGCCACCCACTCACGCCTGTAATCATGCGCCATGTAAACGTGCCGCAGGCAGCATTTAGACATGCCTAGATATGGCATGTCCATGGTGTATTTCCAGTCACGCATTCTTTAAGACCGCAAATGAAATACCTCGATATCAAGGTATTTCATTTCTGGTCTTAAAGAATGTGCGATCGGAAATACAGTGCATCCACAGCACATCTAAATGCTGCCTGTGGCACTTTTACACAGTGCATTATTACAGGCGTGATTCGTGAACAGACAGCGCTCGTGTAAAAGCAGCCCATGTCTAATGAACGATTGCCTAGGTTATGCCTGATGAAGCAGTTATGTATTAAACGTGACCCCGCGTGGGGCTGTAATCTAAACAGATTATTACGTACTGTAGGATTTTCCTTAGAGTATTTTCAACGTTACACACAAAACAAGGCTAGGATTGAATTTAAGAATAGGGTTGCTTTCACACGTGGCAAAAATGGGGTATTATAATTGCTTGAGAAAATACCGGGTATTATAATTGCTGGAGTTTTGTAATCTGTGAATGCATTATTCCCCTTTTATGCTGAAAGAACTTGGGTCATTGTATGGCTGCGTTCTCACCTGCGACGGCGGTGACAGCAGCGGGAGGAGCGAGGGAAGACGCAGCAGCACAGAGGAACTGTCACGGGGGGGATGGGGAGGAAGTAAGGGACAGGCTGGGAAGGGGGGAACCCACACACTCCCAACACACTGATAGAACACAAATATAGACACACAGATGCAACTACGTCTAAAGCTGGTATCTAGCTCGGTAATGCTAGAGTCCCTCAGGGTGGAAGGTGGGCTTTCCTTCATTAATAGAAGGCAACCCTTATCATCATCGGGACAAAGCAAGACATAGCTTTTTACCTCAAAGACCCAAGACTCACTAACAAAGGGAGGAGCCACGCACTCAGGGAAATACTCAAGGCCCAGGGCACCGTGCAGATAAACGTGGAGGGGAGTAGGGGAAAGGTCCCTAAGGGAGGGGGAAGGGAAGGGGGAGAGGTCACAGGGAACTGGGGAGTGAGTAGGGAAGGGCAAACTCACAGGGATCTGAATTGCAAAGGTCAACAAGGGGGGGGGAAGGAATAAGGGAAAGGTAACCCTCACCACAAAGAAACAGTACTCTTGTACATAGAAGACAAAACAAGACACACAGGCTTCTACTCACACTCACATCTTTCAGTCAGCAGGGGAGGGGAACAAAAGGACCACTCACTCCAAATAGCCACAGATATGCAGAAAGGATCCCCAAGGGGGCCAAGTCTCTCACGAATGATTACCGGCAGGGGAGTCAGGCCCCGCCGGTACCTTTTATAGCTATGCCCAAATGGAGACAGGTGTGCTTAGGGCGGGGC
>QEPC01005751.1:1112454-1129111 GCA_003113815.1 Sphenodon punctatus | reverse complement strand
TGTACAGTGCATAACACAAGGTTTCAGTTTATGGTTTAAGTTTCATTTCATTACAAAAGTGAAATGAAACTTAAAGCAATCTAAAACTCCTACTCAACACCTGCTGTTCAGGAACAGTGACTAGATCAGAAGGTGTTGGGGTCTAAAGACAGGTGTTCGGGAGGCAGATAATTAGTTTCGTTTCTTGCAAGCCTCTCCACCTCTGGTGCCTGGAAGTCTGCTCCTCAGTGACTGACACCTCCCTGTAATGTCTGACCTTCCAGTGAACCTTTTTTTGCCACCCGAACTCATCCGAACGCGATCCGAACTGACCGAACTGTTCGGCCATTTCACCGTTCGGTGTTCGGTTTTTCGGTATGTTCACATTCGGGTTCGAGTTCGGTCGTCTGAACAGGCTGAGTTCGGGCCGAACTCCGAACTTCCGAACCGCGTTCGCCCAACCCTAACTCTTAACATTGTTAAAAAAAGTACTTGAATGTGGTTAGTAAATATACTTTAGGGAAGGCTTTGACATTGTTGAGATTTCAACAAATGCCTTCTTCCATTCTAGAAGACAGTTTTAAAGGTATTCCTTATACCTTGAGGAATCTGTGGATCGGGCCAGATTGAAGATCTCCTGCACTATCTTTTTGACTTTACAATCATGACAGAGACACAAATTAAATTTTTAGGGCCCTCCCTGACAGGAAAAGAGCACTGGAGTATATTATAGAAGCACATTTTTCTGTTGTCAAATTCAAATAATCAAATAATATTGAAAGTGGCTAATCTGGCACATGCTATAGCTACTCAGAGGCATGCATTTGCCATAGGATAAGTACTGGGTTGTTCTAGGGCAGTCCCTGATTACTTGATTTATGCCAGTATTGAAAAGGAGATTTTACTTGGTTTTATATAGTGATTCATGAAGTACAGTTTTCACAGGGACTACGTCTTTGTGATAAACTTGGATAAATAAATGTGTAGATCGTGTGAATGAAATGTATTATGTAATGTTTTGCGGGATATATTATTATTTTTTTGTAATATTGTTGCCTGATGGTTTTGTCTTATGTTATAAATGTTCTATTTTTATTTGTGAGTTTTAAACTTGTTTTATGACTTGTTATGACTTATGAACAAAACAAATAAATCCATGCGATGTGTGTGTGAAGTACATATAAAACACCTGCTAGGTTCCAGCAACCACCCCCTCCGAGGCTTGCCATACAATGATGGAGGCTGCTAGGAGAGTCACCCTTGAGAAGATGCTCATGGGTGCTGAGGCCGCTGCCATGTCCATACAGAAGCTGCAAGCAGCCTTCTAGTGGTGGCTCTTGGCCATCGCCGAACATTGTATAGCCATGTTTGAATCAGGCCACAGATGGGTCATGCAGGGCATGACATCCAGCAAGCACAGAACACGGCTCTAAAGACAGGTGTTCCTGAGGTACCAGAGGGTATTTCAGGAGTCTGTGACTGCCCTGCAAGGGGATATAAGGCAAGTGGCAAGGTATCTTAGTACCGATGCCAAGGGTGTCCTCTATGGCCTGCGCCTGGCTGTTCCCATAGAGCAGAGGTCCCAGGTGGTAAGAGTGCAGCGAGGACTGATGGGAAACCATCCTGTCTACCGGGGGAAGAACAGTGGAGGAAGCACTTCCGCATGCCTAAAAACCTGCTGTCCCACATCACAGTGATCTTAAAACTGCATCTCCAGAGGGAGACCACTGTAAAGCAGGAGCCGATACTTGTTGACAAACTTGTGGCCATTGCAATTTGGAGACTGGCAACCCCAGACTCCTGTCAGTCTGTGGCCCAGAAATTTGATGTGGGCACCTCCACAGTGTCCACCATCCTTGCTGAGGTGTGCATGGCCATAGTAGACATCCTCCTGGAGAGGGTCATACAGCTCCAAAACCCAGCAGAGGTCATGGAGGGGTTCATCCGTATGGGGTTCCCTGACTGCTTTGGGGCAATAGATGGGACACATATCCCCACCATATGTCCCCCAAATAGCTAGGATGAGGATGACTATCTCAACCAGAAGGGCTTATTTTCTGTGGCTCTGCAGGCTCTGCTTCTTCTCTCTCAGAAGCAAACAGCAGGGGAAGCTTCCTGGACCCAGAATTCCCCACAGCTTTGAGTCATAAGGGGGGGGGTTGAGTGTGGCATCTGCTCATGTATTGGGTTTGCTGCATGAAACTCTGTGTGGGGGCTGCCCGGACCCAACATGAGACTCCTGAGGGCTATTGTCTATTTATTTGCACTCATAGGGAGAGACAGGATATACTCATGAAGGTGTGAGGTTTCAGGTACACATTCTTAGATTGGATGCAAATGGAGGAGGGGATCCTGAAGGATAAGACAATATAAGAAGAAGCATTGGTGAGCAGTCTATGGGGGTGAGGAGTTAGGAAAAACCTGACAAAAGAGGTAGGTTTTAGGAGGAATTTGAAGGTTGGGGTGGAAGTGAGGAGGGAATAGAGCATGTGTGTTTAGGGCGGGAGATCCAGACACAGGGGGCAGAATGTGAAAAGAGACAATCAACACTATAGGGAGCAGGCTCTGAAGTGAGTGAGGATGGTAACAGAAGGAGTGAGGTTCCCACCAGATGGGAATGTAGCAGGAAATGAAGACGGAGTGATAGGGAGAAGCAAGGCCATGAAGAGCCTTGAAGGTTGTGCTGGATGTGAAGAGGGAGAGACAGCCAATGGCAGGAGCAGAAGAGAGAAAAGACATCAATGGAGAGGTCAGAAATGAAACAGTTTTTGGAAAAGATTAGGTCTAGGGTGTGACACCAGGTCTAGACTTAGGGGCAGGCCCCCCTAGGCCTGGGCCTTGGGCAGCATTTTTAGGGGGCGGGGGGGCAGCAATTCCCAGCACCACCCGCTCTGGTTTTTTTTTCCTCCCTGCATGACTGGAGGTTGCTGCCTGGATCCCCATCCCTCACCTGCCTCTGCCTTCTTGCTGCCTGCTAGTAGTGCAGCAGTAGCAGCAGCAGCAGCAACAGCAACAGCGAGACACTGATCAGGCTGGGAGATAAAGCTGTTTGTTTACAAACAACTCCTCCCCATGCCAGTGATCAGAAGATTGTTACCTTGTAAAGAAGGTTCTTCAAGATGGCGCCTAACATTCTCACAGCTGGGTTGTGCACGCTCACCCTATTCAAATAGACCACGTGATGGTCTCGAGCTCCTCTAGTATAAAAAGCACTTTCCCTCTCAGAATGACAGTTCCTTCCAACCAACCCTTTCTAGGAATATAAGGAAAAAATTCCATGCAGGGCTGGAAGGGTGGTGGTTATGAGAATGTTCACAGCCATCTCAAAGAACCTTATTTACCCATGAACATGCAGCATGGGCGTGGGGCTTGACTTGTGGATGGGGCTTGTGGCAGGGCTTGGATTGGGGGCAGCAGCCTGAGAAGGGCCTAGGGGTGCAAAATTCCTATGTCTGGCCCTGGTGACCATCATGGTGGGTAGAGTGAGTCCAGAGGTGTAGGTCAAAAGAAGATATTAGAGAGAAGAAATGGGAGGTAGCAGGGCCAGAAGGGACATCAATATGGATGCTGAAATCCCTGAGGATAAAGGTGGGAAAATGATGTTTGAGGGGACAAGAGATAGTCAGGTGCTGGGGACGAAATCAGTAAAGTAGGAGGAAAGTGGACCTGGGAGGTGGGGTGGTAGATGAATGCTACAAAGAGGTGGAGGGGTGAACAGAAGTAGAATAGGCCTCAATGGTAGAAATGGAGTGAGAAGAAGGAGAAGTAACGGGTGGGATTTGCTAGGATTTGTCAGTTAGCCAACATCACCACGGTGGCCTTCAGGGTAGGGTGAGTTTGTAAAGACAAGGCCCCTGGGTGACTATCTCAGAAGGGACATAGCTACCATGAAGTGAGGGAGCTCAGTTGAGCCCAGACCCTAAGGGGGGGTCCGTTGTAAGTGGCCTGGGCAACAGTACAAAACTTTCAAAATGGGGATGGGGGAGTAAGTGGTGGGGACAGCACTCCACTCCAGTCCACTCTGAACATTTCCTAGTGGTGTCTGTGTTTCCAAAGGGCCTGGTCAAGAAGTAAGTTTTAAGAGTGGGCTGGGATAAAGTTCTGTCCCCACCCTCCCCCACCCATAAGAGTTCCTTCACCTACCTTCCCATCCCAATCTGCCACCTGACTCCTTGTCCTGGAAACCCCACTCCAGTGGCCTTATTCTCCTGGTACCCCTGTCCTGGTGGCCACCACCACCCTGGAAACCCACATCCCTAGTTACCCCAGTCCCCCCACCCCATCTCCCCAGCCCCTTTTCAACCCCATCACCCCTTTTGATGCCATTTCCCTGGTTGGCCCAGTCCTCTCCTGCCCTGGTGGTCCCAGACCCTCCTCTAGTCCCTCCCCTCAACTAGCTCACAGACTGTGGGTTCCTCACCCCTGCTGTCTAGAGTGGCAAAATGCCAATAGCCTTGGATATGGCAAGAACATCTTAGACAAAGCCAGTGTGGCTGATGTTCCACAGCTGATGTTTTTGCCTCAGTATTAGGCAAAATAGTAGTGAGCTCTTATGGGTTAACTCTGTAGTGTGCAAAATAGCTCATTTTCTCAATTTTCATTCTACTGGACTCCCCTTGTCCTTCTCTAATGAGAAAGGGTTAATAGCAGCTCTCATTTGACCTTCTCTGTACCATCCATCAGAGGCAGCTGCTGCAGGCAAGTCAGCAGGAGCTTCTCCATTGTAAACCGGGTGTGAATTGCTCAATGGCCGTGTCAGCCTGCGGCTGGTTGTTTTTCAGGCGTGGACTCTGCTTGAAGTCTAAAAGATTTTTTAAAGTCATGGAGAAAAACAAGATATTTTTGAACATGTGGACAATGGAAAAACAATAGAACTGAAGCAAATACCAAATTTGATCAATCCATGATATTCCCATTCTGTTTTGCAAAGTGAAGATGAAAACAATGTTTGTTTTCATATTAATTTTTATTAATATTCATGTCAGGCCTTCCTACTGAGTTCCCCTAAAACTATCATTCAGCAATGAGATAACAAAGGAAGATGTATTGCTCTTATTTCATTGGAGTACCCTGGCGGAAACAAGTATCAGAACTGAATAAACCTCTTTACTTTTGATCTACCAAGAGCCTCACCCCAGTCACTAGTGGGAATTCAGAAATAGGGATGGACATTCAGACTGAATTATGGATTCAGATCCATTATGGATTCAGATCTATAATTTGCAGATTAATTATGGATTTAGATTTTCCCACTTAACTGATCTGTAGCCTGTCGGAGTCCCATCCCTAACCTATCTCTGGAACAGTGGATCCGACCTCCTGCCATCCCTATTTCCTGGGGCTCCAGAGTGGTACTTACTGCCTCAGAGGGCTTGATTGAAACACTACAGCTCTCCAACAGGCTCCCTCACCATGGCATGTTTCCTGCTCCGGATCACGCATGTGTAAAATCGGCTGCTGGGGTCATTTTGTGCATGTGCAAAACAGCCACCGCCCTTAACCAAAATGGTGGCAATGTCATTTTGGCAGCCACCCTTTTGGTTAAGGGCAATGACCATTTTGCGCATGAATAAAACAGCCCTGGTAGCCATTTGTGCATGCACAATAAGGAGCAGGGAGGATGCCATGGCAAGGGAGCCTGCTGGAGCCTAGGGATGGGCGAACGCGGTTCGGTAGTTCGGTGTTCGGCCCGAACTTGGCCTGTTCGGACAACCAAACACGAACTCGAACACGAACACACCGAACGGAACCGAACAACGAACAACGAAATGGCGAACACACCGAACGGAACCGAACACCGAACGACGAAAATGGCAAACACACCGAACGGAACCGAACACCGAACGACGAAATGGCCGAACAGTTCATTCAATTCGAATCGCGTTCGGTTGTGTTCGGGTGGCTAAAACATGGTCTTCTGTCAGGTCACTGGAAGGCCAAATGTAGCAGGGAGGGGGAAGTCATTTGACTCAGCTAGGAGCAGACTTCCAGGCACCAGGGGTGGAGGGTGGAGAGTGGCTTGGAGTAGCAGCCAGCCTGATGAATCACCATCTCTTTTCGCCTCAGACCACTGGCTTGGCAGTCTATGATTGGCCACGGGCTAGGCTGCACGGAGCCAATGGGGCTGATTTGAGGCGGGCGCAGCAAGAAACAAAACTGTCTGCCTCCCCCCTTCCCAATACCTTCTGAGCTAGTCACTGTTTCTGAGCAGCAGGCGTTTCAGAAGGCTCCCTCACCCAGCATTTTCCAGCTCCCCAATCCATTGCCATCCTCCTCCTATTTCACCCATCCAACCCATCTACCCCCATATTCTCATTTATTTACATTAGCTTTGATAGATTTAGTTGTTATTTTTTGTTTTTATCCCTCCCTGTGTTCAATCTTCAATCTTCCTCCTTCCCTCCCCCCTCCATTGAATATTCCCTCCCCATTCCCTTCCCCTGTTTTTTTGATTCATTAGAGTAGTAGTATATATTATTAATTTATAGATTGATTTAGGTTTCATTTCAGTTTTGTACCCCTCCTTGTCTTGTTTGTGATTGCCCCCCAACCCCCATCCCATATATTCATAGGTAGATAGATAGGATTAGGTAGATACATTTTTGTTTTGACATAGTAGGAGTAGTTTAGTTTAAGGTTTACTGATAGAGATAGTGTTTAGATATTTCTGGCCTAACGTGAACGCGCGAACCACCCGAACACCGAACGACCGAACACGAACACACAACCCGATGGCGAACGAACCGAACGTCCGAACATGAACGCACAACCTGATGGCGAACGAACCGAACGACCGAACACGAACGCACAACCCAATGGCGAACGAACCGAACGGGCGAACATGAACGCGCGATACGACCGAACGACCGAACACGAACACACGAACCGAACGCGGCCGAACCGAACGGCCGAACACGAACCGCGATCTGTTCGCCCATGCCTACTGGAGCCCCCACAGCAGTGGCAGTGCTTCAATCAAGCCATCTGAGGTCAGTAAGTAGACGCCAGTGTCCCGTGGGATGTGGGTGGGGGAGAATCAGGATCTGTAAGTACGGATCCATCATGTATTACAGATTATACAGATTAATCCACAACTGCCCATTTTCGGATTGTGTAAGGAGGCGCTACCAGTTCCGTCTCTGGCAGCGGCGGTTTGGTTGTCACCAGGGTGCACTGGTTGGGGTGCCTCATGGGGATGTGGGGAGGTCTGGGGCTATCGCCCCTGATGGCAGCATAGCGGAGAGAATTCCGCCCCCTCCTGGGGGCATAGACACCAAGTCTGCATCAGGTCCTGGGGATGGTGAAGGGGCGGGGACACCGGGAGGCTTGCGTCACGCCACACGTATACGCACGCAGAGGGTGAAGAGCAACGCAAATAAAGATGGAGACCGGCAGTGAACACACTGCCGGAGCTCAGCTTGCTGTGAGACTGGCCCCTTCCATTTGGACACGAACGGAGGCGAGAGGCTTGGAGTAGCATTGTGAGAGTGAGTGCGTGTGTGTGAGAGAGTAGTGGGAGTGATTGGGTGAAGGTGACGGGTGCGTGGTAGTGTGGCTTGGGTAACAGGTGAAGTGGGAAATTGGTGTGGGTGGTGGGAGTGGTTATAGGGGAAGCAAGTCCCAGCACTACCTTACCTCTTGCGATCGGGTACCCCTTCCTTGTGTCTGTCTCTACATGAGTTATATCTATTCCCTTCCCCTCTTCCCCTGTGGGTCTACCCCTGTACCCCCTCACACTTCAGCACCCCTTTTCCCCCAGCCCAGGTCACTGCGTGAAAACAGTAAGGGTGCATGGAGTACAGGTGAGGAGTGTGGTGGGGCTAGGAGAGTGGGGGTCTTGCACAGGGCACTGGTGTCTCCTCCCCCCACCCCCATGATGATCTTCTCTCATTCCCAATAAGGAACATTGGGCTCTATAAGATCTTGAGGGGTTGTTATTCCTTATGTGCACATAAGACCCCCGTGGTGGGCAGGAGTTCGCGAGTCTTAGTCAGTGGGCAGATGTATTCCCTGGGTCCTTCCCCTCCCTTAGGACTGTTGGAAATGCAAGGACTGTGAGATCATTGCATCCATTTGCCCAATGCAGAGTTTACAGAGGAGTGTGAGTAGCTAATCATCAATAAGCAGGCAGGAAGCATACTTAAGCTTAAGTAGCTTTATTAGGAAATACATGTAGGATAGGAAAGGCCTACATCTATGCTAAGTCCTAAGACTAGGTGTGTTCAAGAGGGAGGAAGGAAGCTCTCTGAGACACAAAGAGATGAGAAATCTCCTGGGGGAGGAGATTGACCAATCAGGTCCTGACAGGAGTAGGACAGATAGGATGGGGGAAGGGTTCCCTGATCTGTCTGTCTACTCCTGGTGTTTCTAGCAAACAAACAGGATGAGGTGCTTAGGGGGGATGCAACCAAAGGAATGTATTTCCAACACCCCTTCTCATCGTCCCGTGCACCGAATCATTTATGTGCACTGCTGACAATTCCCAATGCTTCTCGTAGCCTCTGGAAATTGTCTCTGGGTAGCGGTTTGGTCAGCACATCCGCTATCATTTCCTCTGTAGGACAATAAATCAGTTCAACAAGTCCTTTTTCTTGCGCTTCTCTCACATAGTGACGCTTGGTGTTGATGTGCTTCGACCTTGGCTTTATCTTTTCCATTTTCGTAAGCTGAATGCAGCTTTGATTGTCCTCATACATCTCAGTTGGCTTTGGTTCGTCTATTCCAAAGTCCTTTAGTAGTCTGTGTAGCCATACTACCTCTTGACATGCTTGAGTGGCTGAAATAAATTCTGCTTCTGTGGATGAAAGGGCAATTAATGACTGCTTCTGGCTAGTCCAACTGATTGCTCCGCCTCCATACAGAAATACATTTCCACTCACAGATTTGCAGTCAGTCTTGTCTCCGGCCCAGTCCGCATCCATATATCCCATCAATCTGGGGTTCTCGCTTGCTGGTAGTTTTAAGTTTAAATGCATTGTGCCCTTCAGGTACCGTGCTATTCTCTTGACTGCTATCCAGTCCCTTTGGGTTGGTGCACTTACTTTTCTGCTTAGTATTCCTACAGCAGCGGCAATGTCTGGCCTTGTGACGGTGGCTACATACAACATTTTGCCAATTGCAGTTCTGTACTGGTTGTCCTGTGGTAGGGGCTCGTCGTTGCCTTCCTGGCTTAGGAAATTTGTTTCCATAGGTGTCCCCACTTCATTAGCCTCTGTCATGCCTAGGCATTCTAAAATGTCCTTTATCTTTTGTTTTTGATTGAGAAGGAAACTTCCATCTTTTTCTCGTTCTATTTGTATTCCAAGATAGTAAGTGATACCTCCCAAGTCTTTCACCTCTATTTCTTTGTTCAGATTCCTGACGATTTCATCACAATCTCGTTTGTTTTCATGGCATACAATCAGATCATCCACATAAGTTAGAATGTATGTCCTCCTTTTATTTCTGAACCTTGAGTATAGGCAGGGGTCAGCTTCTCCCTGTATGAACCCCTCCTTAAGGAGCAATTGATTCAATTTTTCGTTCCAGGCTTTCGCTGCTTGCTTTAAACCATAGATACTCTTTTGAAGTTTGCACACAAGTTCCTCCTTCCCAGGTTCTTTAAATCCCGGCGGCTGCTGCATGTAGATATCCTCTTTGATATCACCATGTAGGAATGCAGTCTTCACGTCTAAGTGCTGCACTTCCATTTTTCTTGCAGCTGCTATGCTGAGGAGTGTTCTTATTGTGGTGTGCCTTACTACTGGAGCAAAGGTTTCGTCGTAGTCTTCGCCGTATTTTTGGGAATATCCCTTGGCCACTAATCTCGCTTTGTGGCGCGTGATTTCCCCTTCTGCATTATGCTTGGTCTTGAAGACCCATTTGCATCCAATGGCCTTTTTGTTTTCAGGTAGCTTTGTGAGTGTCCATGTTTTATTTTCATTAAGAGACTCAATTTCTTCCTTGGCAGCATCTCTCCATTTGCGCGCCTCACTGGTTTGCATTTTTTGAATGTCTTGCCATGTTGAGGGCTCCTGTGGTTCCTCCACTTTTGCCGCATAGGAGAATCTCGCTGCTGGCACTCCTTTGTTGTGTCTTTCAGAACGTCTCACTTCTGGTTCTGGTTCTGCTTCGGCTTCAGTTTCAGTATCAGCATCAGTGTTATCTTCTGGTTCCAGTTCTGGTTCTGCTTCAGTTTCAGCATCAGCATCAGTGTTGGTGTCAGTGCCCCCTTCTGGTTCAGGTTGATTGAACATGGTCAAATCAAATGAAACTTCAGCTTCCTCTTTTATCTGCAGTTCTGCAGTCTTTTTCTGTCTTGATGAACTTGGCCTCATTAGGTCTGGCATTTGATCAGTGCTTCCCTTTTCATTTTCATCAAAATAGACCACACTGCTTATCTTCACATTTCCAGTGTCAGTGTCCATTACTCTGTATCCCTTGCATCCTTGTGCATAGCCAACAAGTATCCCTTCTTCACATCTGGTGTTAAGTTTGGTCCTTTTGGCCTTTGGGATATAAGCATAGGCTTTAGAGCCAAACACTCTAATGTGCCCCACACTGGGCTTGTTCCCATGCCATAGTTCATAAGGTGTTGCTTTTGCACCTTTGGTTGGGAGCCTGTTCTGCAGGTATGTGGCAGTCATTACTGCTTCCCCCCAGTATTTGTTTGGCAGATTCGCATCCAAAAGCATACATCTCGCCATCTCTATGAGAGAGCGATTTTTTCTTTCTGCTACTCCATTTTGTTCTGGTGTATGCGGGATGGTTGTCTGGTGTTCAATTCCTTTTTGCTTCAAAAATTCTTTCATCTGTTTTGAAACATATTCACCTCCATTATCTGACCTTAGGATCTGAGGTGATCTTCCAAACTTATTGCTGGCTCTTGCAACATATTCCTTAAATTTCTCCAGCACCTGACTTTTCTCTTTAATCAAGTAAGTGAACGTGAACTTGGAAAAATCATCTATGAAAGTCAATGCATACTGGTTTCCTGCAATTGTTTTTGTCTTCATAGGACCACAGATATCACTATGAATGAGCTGTAGGGGGTGCTGTGTGGCTTCCTCCTTGCTCTGATGAAAGGAGGGCCTAGTTCCCTTTCCTTTTACACAGCAAACACATCTCTCATCTTTAGTTGCACATGAGTTCATTTTAAAATGTTTAACTAGGTCTGGAAGTGCATGCAACACATCTGCATTTCTATGGCCCATCCTTCTGTGCCATTTGCTTTCACAGTTCTTATGTCTGCAATCTTTTGCAGCATTTGCATACTGATCCTGTTGCAAGCAATCTACCTTGAATAGGCCATTTGAATCCAGCATTCCTCGCATAAAAAGCTCCTTTTCCTTTGAAATTCTGCAATATTTCCCTTCAAAATGCACTGCAAAACCTTTCTGTACAGCATACTTGACACTTATAAAATTATGATCCAATTCTGGGACATATAGAGCTTCTTCAATGGTAACTTTCATTTCCTCACCGTTTCCCAGATGACATATGAGTTTAGCCCTGCCTCTTCCTTGACAATAAACTTTCTCTCCATTAGCCAATCTTATAGGAGTTCTATAAGTCCTATCCAGATCAATAAATCTGTCTTTGTCCTTTATAAGATTTTTAGTTGCTCCAGAATCAACAAAGAAATCATGTGAAGCAGTCTCACATTCTATTCCTTCCACATTTTTAAGTTGAGATGCTTTTTCCTCAACCAGGCTGAAAGCCCTATCATGGCTCCCTTTGTTCTTTGCAGAGGAGCTGGGAACTTGCTTAACTGGTTTCTCTGCAGTATCTTGCTTCCTGCATTGATATGCAAGATGGGTGATTTCCCCACAATTGAAGCAACACTTAACTCTCGCAGATTTTGCAAAAACCTCTTTATTTCCAGCTGCCTTGCAAGCAAACTCTGAAGGGATGTTTGGCTGTTCATTAGTTTGAGCCATATTAAATTCCTCAAGTTTCTGAATAACGACTTCCAAAGATTGGTTATCCTGCATTTCTATTATCTGACATACTGTTTGAAAAGTTGGTGGTAAAGAGTTCAGCAGAAATGCCACTATCAATTCATCTGGTAAATTCAGCTTTTGATTTTCCAGTCTCCTGACTAGTTCAAGCAGGCCATTAACATGAGCTGAAAAATCTTCACTCTCATCCATTCTCATATTACAAAGTCTTTTAAGCATTTGTATCTTTGATATATTTGACTTCCCTTGATACAGTCTCTGTAAAATTTCCCACATATCTTTTGCAGTTAACTTGTCACGTATGTGCACATGTAAACGCTGACTCACCGACATTGAGATGATTGCCATAGCTTTGTCATTTTTCTCATCCCAGAGTTCTTGTGCTGCCCCTGCATCTGTAGGTCTGTTGGACTCCAGCATTTTCCTTAGGCCTTGTCCTCCCAGTGCCATCCTTGCATTATGACTCCAAGCTTCATAGTTTGTTGCTCCAGTGAGCCTCTCTGGAATGGAGACCTTCAGCATAGAATCCATGGTCACAGAGACTAAAATCTTTCTTTTCTTTTCTGCCTTTAAGATTAATGCTAGCACTCAATTTTACTCACTCTGCGCTGCCTTTTGGGTGTCTGGGCCCATAACCCTGTTGGAAATGCAAGGACTGTGAGATCATTGCATCCATTTGCCCAATGCAGAGTTTACAGAGGAGTGTGAGTAGCTAATCATCAATAAGCAGGCAGGAAGCATACTTAAGCTTAAGTAGCTTTATTAGGAAATACATGTAGGATAGGAAAGGCCTACATCTATGCTAAGTCCTAAGACTAGGTGTGTTCAAGAGGGAGGAAGGAAGCTCTCTGAGACACAAAGAGATGAAAAATCTCCTGGGGGAGGAGATTGACCAATCAGGTCCTGACAGGAGTAGGACAGATAGGATGGGGGAAGGGTTCCCTGATCTGTCTGTCTACTCCTGGTGTTTCTAGCAAACAAACAGGATGAGGTGCTTTGGGGGGATGCAACCAAAGGAATGTATTTCCAACAAGGACAGCCTACCCCTAACAGACTGTTGTGGATTAATCCAAATCCAGAATGCCCATCCCTACTAGGATCCCAGAGCACCCCAAGGCTACACCAATCCCTACTAGGATCCAGGAGCACCCCAAGGCTACACCAATCCCTACTAGGATCCAGGAGCACCCCAAGGCTACACACCTGAGTAGCATAGGGAGGCAGGACCCCATCAGTAATGGGAGTCTCAATCCTTCCCAGGCCACAGGGCCAGCCAACCATAATCACCTCAGCCTCATCTGAATTCAGCTTCAGATGGCTTACCTGCATCCAGTCCTCAAAAGCAGCCAGGCACTGGGTAGGCACCAAAACTTCAGGGCCTGGGTCGAATGAAAACGATAAGCAGACGTGGGTGTCCACCGCATATTGAAAACAACGCTCCCCAAATCTACACACAATCTCACACAGGCGCCTTAGATATACAGGAGCCTTAGTTGAAGAAGAGGGGCAACAGGATGGAACCCTGTAGAACCCCACAAGAGAGCGGGGAGGGAGAAGAAGAACAATCAGCCATCACCACTTGCTGAAACCTCCCCTACAGGAACGAACAGAACCACTCTAGAGCTGTCCCGCAAACCCCTGCCTGGTTCTGCAGCCGTGTCAACAACACCTCACAGTCAACTGTATCAAAGGCCGCTGAAAGATCTGAAAGGATCAACAGGGTACAATATCCCCTATCAATCTCACGGTGAAAATCATCAACCAACTCCACAAGTGCAGTCTTGGTGTTATATCTAGGACAAAAGCCTATCATGGATCCCGGAATCCAATTGCATCTAGTTGTCCCAGCAGCTGCCTGGAAACCACCTGTTCAGTAACCTTCCCTAAAAAGGGAAGGTTAGAGACAGTGATAGCTGGTCAAGTAATCAGCATCAAGTGATGTTTTTTTGAGCTGGGGCTGAACAACCACCATCTTGAGACTTCCAGTACCCTGCCATCCCAAAGGGAGGCACTGACAGATCCAGGTGGCAAAGACTCCAGTCTCTCACAGCTGGCTTTCACCAACCAAGATGGGCAAGGATTTAATTTACAACTGGTTGCCCGTGTAACCCATGCTATTAATGCTTTGTTGGACAGCAGAATTGATGGACTATAATTATAAGCATTTCTATGTTAACCAGTAGAGGGCAGTACTAGGGTAATCACCTCATCCTCCTCTCTCTCCTTACACCTGCATTGCCCAAAGGACATCCGCCGCCTCGGTAGGGGACAGCAACTGAAACTGATAAAAATAAACAAGACAGGATTGACCCTCCAGTAGTGCAGCTTAAACAGGTTTTGTGCACGTGTGGTCACTAAGCCACACTAAATGCCTATCAGTGCGCATCCCAATTTGCACTGCATCTCACCTCACTGCTCCGGCGACTACTGCCTGGGGCGCACTTGGTCAGAAGTCACCTTTCCAGTACCATGACAGCATGTGTGCACCTGGGCTTTCCCGATACAGCTCAAGAAATTTCCTCTACCATTCATTTGCCACCTGAACCTGAATTGGATGAGAGGTAGGGCTGGCATGACGATAAAGGCAGCACAGGTGGCTGCCTTGGGTGGCAAGTTGAAGGGGGCTACCCCAAGCAATTTGGTGAATGGGACAGCTGGATTGGAGGCTGGGAGGTAGGGGGAGCACCAGTGGGTTGAGCAACACCTGGGCAGGCAGGGAGGATGGCAACATTTCTATTACCTAGGGCGGCAAACATCCTTGTGTGACGTAAAATCTCAGCAGGCCCTGTGCCAGACTGCCACACAAAGGGCATTGGGATACCTTCTCATAACCCATCGCACCTATGTTGATCTCTGGGAAAAGGATCGGTGCTAGGTGTGAATGAAGGAAAGCGACTTCTCATAACCTTACAGATACACCTGTACAAACTGCCATGCAGAGGTGTCTTGGGTGCTTGCTCCCCTGAACTGTTAGTTAGAAATGGGCTGAGGGCTTGTTCCTGCGAGGGGTACAGTATCCTGTGATATACTACAGAGTAAATGCCCAGTGGTTTGTTTCTCTGATTGTGTGAATGCTTAGAAGTGTGAACATGCCCTGTGATTCACTATCTGCAGGGCTGTTACCCCTTAAGTGTCCACACATTACATTGTCTTACCTCAAGGGTATATTTATTTTTGTTTATTTATTCATCCAAATTTATAACCTGCCCTTCCCCTAAGGCTCAGGGTAGCTAGTTATCAGATATTTCACCACAGGCAGGGACAGTCAGGTCAACATGTATTGTCAGTTTTGAAACTATAATAATTTTTAAAAGGTAAAACATTAAGCAATAAAATATAGAACAAAAAAGATCTAAATAAAATGACTCGTATAATAAAACAGGCTTTAAAATCAAACCAAACAAGTTTCTTTCTTATCCTATTTGTGTTTAAGGCAAACATAGGGCATTTTCAGACATTACGAGATCACAGTGAACCACGGTGAATACCCACCTGTGGTCACTGTGACTCGCACTTCTGTTTGGCGGCCGCCAGATGTTCGCCATGCTCAATCCCCACATGGGGTCACTTTCAACCATGCTTCCCGGGCTAGCCGCACCAATTCCCCGGGAAGCGCGGTGAAAGTGATCCCCGGCGGGGATCAAAGAAAAGCAACGTCTGGTCGGTCGCAACGGCCTGGAATCACTGGCGGGATTCTAGGCCATGGCAAAGTCAGCCAGACGCTGCGGCGGCATTGACCCCACCACCCACCCATCTCCCCAGAGGGCGGGCAGTGGGGACCGAGGAGGGGCGGGGCCCTGCGGCCGCATTTTGCACCACGCAGCCCCGCCCCCTCCCTGATTTCCCGCCGGGATCTCCCGGCACATCTGGTAGGGTGTGACGGGGTCATCCTGGTGGGGGATCAATGTATTGATTTCGTGACGGGGCCAACCGGTCCCGTCACGTCTGAAAACACCCATAGCAACTACAGCTGAAACGATTACCTGCAAAAAAGTGTATACCCAATGAATTTCTGATACCCAAATGGACCCGACAACATTGGGTACTGATTGGTACCTGATTGTGACTCAATTGGGGTACCCGATGTTCTGTAATGTCGACTTCTGGTACCAATGTTTCAGCTTTTGTCCCAATTTTTTACTTGTGACACCTAGTTTTTTATTTCCAGTCCTGGAAAGTCAGCTTCCAGACCCATTTTTTTTATTTCCCAGTCCTGATTTTTATTTTGTTTTCTGTGCTGATTTTTCAGTTTCTGTCCAAAAATACCATTTTAAAAATTATTTATAATAAAATCAAATGAAAAAACAAATTAAAAAACCAGAAAACAAATATTTTTGCTTACAACCCTCCACAAAACAAAGGGAATTTTGTAAACAAAACCTAAAACAAATACAAAAACTAATGATGTGCCTGCTGCACATCCCTATTCCCTAATGTCCATCTCCAGTCTGCCAACATGAAGACTCACCGGTGTATATACTACAGTATTTTAATCACATGCTGCCAAGAAATCATTAATAAATTCAAAGGTCACAATATTTTTAGCTGGGTGAGTGTACTTATCTGAAAAATTTGAGTTATCAGGATTCAGAATTCTATGTATCCAGATCAAGAAACAACACATTTGCATAGACCTGGGGTTGGTGAAAACAAATTAATTCCACTTGTTGCCAGGAATTTAGAGTTAATAGGTTCAGGTTTCTGAGGCCTGGATCATGGCTTGCATATTAAGATATTTA
>QEPC01005751.1:1077531-1109024 GCA_003113815.1 Sphenodon punctatus | reverse complement strand
GGTGTTGGGAAGGGGGGAGGCAATCAGTTTTGTTTCTTGCTGCGCCTGCCTCACCACAAGCCCCATTGACTCCGTGCAGCCTAGCTCGTGGCCAATCGCAGACTGTGAAGCCAGTGGTCTGAGACGAAAAGGGATGGTGATTGGGCAGGCTGGCTGCTACTCCAAGCCTCTCCACCCCTGGTGCCTGGAAGTCTGCTCCTCAGCTGACTCCCCCTCCCTGTCACGTTTTGCCTTCCAGTGACACATTTTTGCCACCCGAACTCACCTGAACGCGATCTGAACTGACCGAACTGTTTGGTCATTTCGACGTTTGGAACTGAGTTTGGTTAGTTCGTGTTCGGATTCAGGTTTGGGTTCGGTCGTCCGAACAGGCTGAGTTTGGGCCGAACTCCGAACTTCCGAACCGCGTTCACCCATCCCTAGTCTGCCCTCTTGTACACACATACCATGGAGTTTATCCCAGGTGGGTCAAAGCATCTCTTATAGGGGGATATTCAATCTCAATTTAGAGACTTCAAGTGACAATGAGTCCCCCTGCCTGTTCTGGTAAGGGGTTCCAGAGCTTGGGTACCCTCTCTGCTGAAAAGAGCAGCATGTACCCTGATTTCAAAACTGAGTTTGTCTAACTTTAGCATCTGGCCATTGGATTTTTATTTATTTATTTCATTTCTAGGTAGCACATTAACAACAGTCCAAATGATTGTTACTACCAGAAGTTGCCAGTGCTATCAGAGAAGCAGATACTTCTGTCAGCATTCAAGACATAGTGGCCTTCCTCCTAGACCAAGAGTACAAATGTCATGTGTAAAAGGGTAGGTTTTTCCTGAACCCCACTGCATCTCCAAATGTGGCTGTGACTCAGTTTCTCCACTTGTAGTCTCTATGATCTGCTTCTTCTACAACCAGGAGTCCTCCAACCACCTGTCATAGGAATGTGTTCCTCAACCAGGGCACACCAAACCAGACTCTATTTCTATTATGAGGGGTGTTCCCTCATAAAAGAAAACGTCTAATTGGGAGGCTTCCTTTGAATCAGAGGTTCACCCTAGTATGTTGTTACCAGTTTCACCAAACAGAGAGAGATTGTAAGGCAATAGAAAGCTTTATATTAGGTTGAAACTAGATTTCACCAAAATGGGAAATCTCGTCAAAATCCTGGTTCCTGATACCGTCTCAGTCGAATCAAGAACCTCTCGGTACGCCTTTAATGACTTAACCAACATTTCGTTTCTTGATTTACCAGCTTTCCACCTACCAGAATCCCATTTTCTATTTTGCCATTTACCACTTCACCGTCTGTTTCAAATCTGGAGAGGTAATACCAGCGCAATACCCCACTTCTTGCACACCCTTTCCCCTTGTACTTCCTTGTCACACATTGACTGGTACGCAGATTCCTTTACTAATCTGAAATCCAGTTGCAGATTGGTCAAAGCAAAGGGAACAACATAGAACAACAATTCTGATTGGAGGCACTGGAATGGAGGTTAAGGGGCACTGAGGGGCAGCTAAGGGTTGGGTTATTTGCACAGTGATTGGTTCAGAAATGTGGAAATAAGAAACCTGGATGTAAAATGTAACGCATTTATGTTTTGCATTAAGTGATAACTGAACGATATGTGGTAAATTATAAGTGGTAAGTCAGTAAATTGGGACAGTATTTTGCAGTATTGCGAGAATTCAGAAATTGCATCAGTATCAGGACCGGACAAGAAATCAATCCTGGTTCCCAATACGACAAAAGTTCTCACAAGCAGCAATTTAGCTGCTCATTTCAGTCCTACTTTATCTATAAAAAACTAAATTTATATCATCAATCAAAAAAGTGGTGCAGGGATACAGAAACTTGCTTTTGAAGAGAAATATAAAGCACACAGACTATTGTAGATATACTCTTCAGAATTTCTTAGTCATAAATCTCACTCTCTTAGTCCTTCAGCAGTGTTGTTACAACTCTGGTCATGAAGCTGGCCTCCAGGTAGGAAGCACATTTTATATCAGAAAACTCTTTCATCAGTCAAATGATAATTCAATTTTTACTGGTTTCAAAAATGTCCTTCTTACCCTTAGAGATTAATTTCTTCTCCTCTGCATCTGTAACCTACAACATTTTCATATTATCTCCCCCAACTGGGCAATCAACATCTTTTGTTCCATTTAGTTTAGCAAAACAAAACAGGGTAGAGAGGTACACTGGAAGGTATGGCAGGATGCCACCCAAGAAGTCTTCTTTCTCCCAGTGTCTTTCTTCCTGTATTCAGTTCACTCACAGTTTATGCACATTACTCACCGTCCCATTAGCCCCATGGTCAAGCACGATCCCTCTGACCCAGGCCCAGTCCAGTTAACAGCCGTTCTCGCTTATGTGCTCCACTAGCCCATTTTGTCTCTCTTGTTATAGGCCCTTTGCCAGATACAACCCTCTGGCCCAGGTTCCTCTTTTACCAGGGGTAGCATCCTGTCTCAGCCCCTGGTAGGCAGAGCTTTCCCCTCCTCTGCATCTTATCCTAGTAGGTTCCCCTTAGGCAGAGTTTTTCCTAGCTCTCCCCTCCTGTTTCTCACAGTCTCTCCCCAGACTGAGCCTAGGTCAGGCTCTTCAGGTCTTGGCTTAGCCTAGTCATGCCCAAGATCAGGTGTGAGCCATCCAGGTGCTGTCCTTTACTCCACCCAGTGCCTGGGCTTTAAATAACATCTGCTGGCCACACTGGTGCTACCTCCCTTAAAGGGACAGTAACCCCGGTGACCTGCTGTTTGCTACAAATGTGTTCTCTTCCTAGTGCATGTTTGAGTAATTAAACTTGTTTGAGTAATTAAATGCTGCCTGTCTAGGAAAGCATCCATAATCATCTTTAACAAGTATGCACAGATAAGGATTTCCTTTATGACTTTTATATCACAGATCTGTATCAGATTATTGTCATTTCTAAGGGTGGTCCTTTGAATGAAAATTCATTTTGGTTTATTTTCGTTTCATTTCTCAAAGTTATCAGATATAAATGTGGATTCACATTATGGGTCTGTATTGAAATCAATTTTAAAAGTATTAAAAATTACTTTACTTGCACAAGGGCTGCTGGACAGTACTGTGCATATGCAAAATGACCACAGTACATGTGCAGACTGACAGAGATGTTGCCGCCACCATTTTGAAAAAGGGTGTGTATGTGCAGAATGGTCCAGCAGCCATTTTATGCATTCGCAGTAACTATTTTTTATTTTTTTTTAAATTACTGTGCATGAGCAAAATGGTCACCAAAACATTCTGCACATGTGTACCCTTTTGGAAAAGGGCAGTTGGTCTGCGCATGTGCAAATGGCCATGTGCATGTATAAAACAGTCTGGTGGCCGTTTGCACATGCACAGTAAAAAAAAAAAATTAAAAATTATTTTAGAACTAAACCAAAACAGACTTGTTGTCACACTCTTCTGGTTCGTTTTAGATTAAAGTTAAAAATCAAGAATCAATAGGTAACAGTAAATGCAGATTAAGAATTATGCAAGAGCAAACATTTAGGGTGGAGGGGTAATAGGAAACAACTTTCCAGGAGAAGGAAACTTGCATATCTAAGGAAATGAATCCAAAGTGGAGCCACAGGTGAGTATAAACAGCAAGCTTCAGTTACTTTCAGATTTCTGTAATGGCTTAAAAACATTACATTTGTAACCAACAGACCCTCTCTCTTCAAGATCAAAAAGACCCCAAGCATGTGTATTTAATACATCACATATTGGAACATGCAGGAATTTGCATTTTATATAATACACAGAAATTCTAATAGTCACACAAGGATACTCAGGGGCCAGGCTGTTAAATGCACTAGAACTATGTCAGTTCTGCCCACAGCCCACTAGGGGTGGCTAGAGTTACACACAAACAGACCACACGATACTTGGGAATTCCATCTCCCCAACCTTAAATCAGCATCAATATAAGTGATTATCCTGCCATTAAAGGCATCCATCCAGCACTGGAGGTTGTTCATTCACAGTTTTCTCCTTTTTCTCTTTTATTTATTTGCTCTGGTATGTCTGTTATAGCTGGGCTCCTGCACTGTGACAGCTGAGCCAGGAAAGACTGATCTGACATCCATCCCTTGTAAACCTGTGCTCTTAATGGTTGCAAACAGACTCCCAAAATTCATCCCATTGTTGAAATTTCCGAGGGAGCTTTTTGACTTTGAGTGGCAAGTTATAGAGGGTAAATTTAATTTAAACAGTTTTCCCAGCAACAGCAAAACCTTTGATGAAAAATAAACATTTCCATTGAAGAAAAAATTATTTTTGTCTAGATTTTCATTTTTGTTTATCAAAAAATTAGGGGGGAAAGATAACATTGGCAATAAAATTGTTCTTTTTTAATATGTGTGTTATTTTTGGTTTATTTCCAATTTTCTGAAAAACATTTCTCAAATCTTGAAAAAATAAACCAGACTCAATGGCCACAATCTACAAAACACTTACTCCAGAGAAATCCCAAAAGGATTTTTTTAAAAAGTGATCATTTTTCAGCTTGGCTTTGGGAGGTGGAGGGAAAGAAAGGGGTAGGAAAAAACTTTTCACTGGGGAAAATGTTTTCCCCTTAATTTTCTATTTACAAGACACTGATTTCTTAGAGCTGATATAGGACAAATATTCCAGAATGCAGAAGGGGAAGGGAATCACTTGTTTGCAAGAGGGAGTAGCCAAGCTCAAGGTAGCTGCAAAAGGGGATGCCTTCTCTTTTTGTCTCTAGTAATTTGCTAGTGGTTTAATTTTCGATTTAAAGTGCAACATTTCCGTGCAACATTGCCCGTGTCTGCTATAACGACTATTTCTGCAGTGCTGTCAGTGTCCGTGGTGTAGTATGATTGATGGAGAATGCAGACTGATTGCAGGCCTCTGATGCAGGGATCTTTCCTCTCAAAGGAGCAGTTGGACTGAAAAGACTGCACAGTAGAGAGCAGAAAACACACAGTGCAATAAAAACGGGGGAATGGAGGGACACATCCACCTCTGTTTGAGATGCAGGGCACAGTCGCATTAACTGAGGTCATGGAGCAAAATCAAGGGACTGTCCCCTCCAACCAGAACTGGGTGACTGTGTCTCCTCTGCCCCTCCCCCTTTATTTACATGATAGATCAGAGAATGGGGCTGTGGTTGGGAGAGGGTTGGGACTCCTCCAACAACCTACATACACACACATAGGGTGTTAACAAACAAGATGACAGGTCCCTGTAGTCTCTGGGTTTGGTCCGTGCAGCCTCCGCTCACATGTTTAGTCTGTAGAACCTAATAAACAGGCAGCCCCCTGTGTGCATTTTGTGTGTGTTTGTGTAGCCCCCTACCCCCACCCTCCAGGCTTAGCCTAATACACAGGCAGGTGTTCTTCCCCACCACTTCTACCAACCAACCCCCTTCTCATTATCCCACCCCCTATGACGACTCACAGCTGCAGCAAACCATGGGAAGAAGAAGCCACACCAGCTTTTTCTTTCTTCTGGGCTATGACTCTGGGAGGCATTCCAAAACCTGCTATCCCTGCCCAGTGCCCACCCATGGAAGTTTATAACTGGGTTTATACCTGCCAGCACTTGGAAGCTGGAAATAACCTTCTGCTATGCACAAACTGCTGAGTTTATTGAGTAAATTGCACACTTTATTAAAAACCTATAGTGAAAATTGAAAGTGAAAGTAAAATTTGAAAGCAAAAGCAAATAGTCTTTGCATGTTGTCACCACCCATTTTCTTGCATCCTTGGTGACAATAATTTACTGGCAGGTCACAGGACACAGTTCTATTGAGGTCTCACCTGCTCTAGTGTTGGAAATCCCTCTCGGTTTGCATAAATCCCCCAGTCAAGCATGAGGCTCTTGTACCCTCTCTCTATCATCTTCTGTGTTATGATATAGTGGGGGTGGAAAACATCCCCACTTGTGAGGGCACCCTGCACTTATTTTAGTGTCCAAACCACATATAGGACAACAAGCTCTTCAGTCAGTTCACATTCCCTGTACCCCGAGTTGCATGTGTCCCTGAAAAAATCCATCTCTGCTAAATGATTGAGGCACTCCTGGTGGCCCTGGGGGTATCCTCTCACTGTCATCAGGGCACTGATAGAAAAAAAAGGAACGTTCAACCTCCATTAGTGACTGCCCTACTTCTGGCAGTGCACAAACATCCAGAAAAGGCACTATCTCATTGGCATTCTATTCATGTTATCCAGGGTTCCACTCTTCCATTCTTCTGAACTTTGAATTGCAGCAGGGTTGCATGGTGTCTGTACTTCATCATGCATACATAGTGTAACAGTGGAGAGGTGTACCTGGGGTGTAGGTGTGAATGGGATTCACCCTGCTCCAAGAGATAAAATAACAGCGGGCCTTTTAAGGAACGGGCCTGGATGCCCTATAAAGTGACGAGAACCCGGGAGATCAGGTGGAACACCTGGGAGCATCTGATCTGTGAGTGGTTGGAGGGAGTGAAACCCAGGAGGAAGAGCAGGCCTGGGAATCCAAACAAGGGAGTTAGAATAGAAGCTACAAGAGATGTGAGCAGTGCCATCCCAGAGAGAGGACAAATGCTGGGCAGGAGCAGAGCCTCAAAGGAGGACCCAAATGTTACTGCTGCAGAGCAGAGAAGTCGAATGGGATATGCTGCAGCTGGGCTGAAGAACAATCAAGCTGGTTGTGCCCTGCAAGCAGGGCTGGTTGAAATTGACATTAACAGGACCCAAGCGTCCTGGAAAAAGATCTGACAACTGAGCAATGGTGAGGAGAGAGCTGTTCCCAGGAAAGACTGAGCAAATCAACATCGAGGGTGAGCCAGAGGGATTTGAGGACACTGAGAACAGAGATTGGGGGTTATAATATAATAATAAGCTTTATTGTTTGACCATAGGTCATAACAAAAACAATTAATACAACAAAAACAATAACATTTAAATACAGAGCACATAACCCTAGCCCTAAACAATAGCACCATCCGGGAGTGCTTTAGCCATAATCGGTAGAAAAATCCAGTCTACAGAGACCTATCCAAACAGATTAGACAAAACTTGACCTGTGCAAAGCACTTTCTATGTGGGTTTAAGCCAGATGGTATTTAATAGGGATGTAATCACTCCAGTATTATTTTAACCCAAATAAGCCCTCACACACAACTGAACCAAACTCCTTTGTATGTATAGCACCTGCATAATAAGTTGTGGAGCCAGGAATTTTACACTGATTTCCTATTGGGGCTCATAGACTTATCCATGCAATTTCTTTCAGTTAACTGACACTTAAGTTCTTCACATTTAACAGATTCTTCCGAGTAGACATTGCAAGCAGACAAAATTTTGCCACCAATCTAGCTACTTCTGAGTCCCTAGGACTCAACCAATTCCCCAAAATGGTCAACCTGGGGAGGGTATCAACATCCTTTATTAAAGGCTTCAATATAGTAACCCGAAGTTTGGCGTAAACTGGGCAAAGTATCAGGACATGGGTAAAATCTTCAATGGCCCTTTGATCACACAGAGGGCAGATTCTCAGAGTTCTCTCTAAACCTTTGTAATGCCCCTCCGTACACGCGGAGGGGAAGAGCTGAAACGGGAATAAGGTGTACGCCCGCCTAAATTGAGGTTCATTCCAGGAGTAAAGATAACTTCTGGGCCAGTCCTCAACCTTCATCGTATGGTACTCAGGAGCGATTTTTTGTGCCCTGATCTCAGTTTGGGTCCTCTGCCAATCCTGGTCTACTATTCTAGTCTTAACTATGTTCATAGCTCTTGTATAATCATATAGGTTTAAAAAGTCTTTAGAGAAACCTAGCCTGCGAACTTCTTCCTCTATCATTTTAGACCATCCTATACTCCCATCTTGGACAAAACCTATAAGGGAAGATTTGTCTTGCCCATAAATAGTTATTTTCAGCCATAGACCAACCATGGCTGTCAAAGCCCTTGCTCTGATCGATAAAGTCTTTACCTCTGCCCGTAGCACCGACGGGGTTCCACTAGGGGCCCCCAGAATTGTCCGTAGGAAATTATTTTGAAATCTATCCAGGATGTTTAAAAAACCCCGACCCCAGATAGCAACTGCATAGAGCAATTGTGGGACCACTTTAGCTACAAATAAATGAAGCGCTGAGGAAATCAATTGGCCTCCCTGCTTGTAAAAAAAGGATACTACAGCCGCTGTTGTTCTGTTTGCTTGTTGTCTTACATAATTAAAATGCTGTCGCCAGGAACCTGTTGCTGCAATATAAACTCCCAGATATTTAAACTCCTCCACCTGCTCAATCCTTGTTTCACCCATTTTCCATATATGTTTATTGCCCACACTCCTTCTACCAGTAACTAATATTTTAGTTTTGTCATAGATAACTTCCAGTCGTTCTTGCCTACAATAAGCCTCGAATTTTTGGAGAGACCTTCTCAGACCTATCTGGGTTTGCGATATCAGGACCGCGTCGTCTGCATACAGCAGGATCGCGATACTCCTATCTCCCAGCTTCGGAGGATGTAAATGGGTGTCTCTTAAAAACTCGACCACATCATTGAGAAAAATGTTAAATAAGACAGGGGCCAATATGCAGCCCTGCCGGACCCCCTTAACAACTGGGATAGCTTGTGTTAAAGGTAAAGTATGGGCTACCCTTACTTGCATAATATTATCAGAGTAAAGTTTAATCATCAAGTACAAAAGACGAGGATCTATTGAGGTCCTACTTAGCTTGTTCCACAACCTAACCCTATTAATCGAGTCGAAGGCTGCTCGCAGGTCAACAAAACATAAATAAAGATTTGATTTTTTGCTCTGCCCAGTCTATAAAATAAATAATTGAATATTTATGAAAATCAAATAAAATAATTTGATTTTTTGCTCTGCCCTGTCTGTAATAAAATAGACTGTGTCTATTTTATTACTTTGTAAAGTGCCAGGTACACTGCTGGCGCTATATAAATGTTTGTTAATAATAATAATAATAATAATAATAATAAATATTATTATTATTATTATGATGATGATTATGATGATGATTATGATTATGATTATGATTATGATTATGATTTGATTTGATTTTTTTGCTCTGCCCTGGGCATTTCAAACCGGTGTATTGGTTCTCAAACGCATAAGGACATGGATCTGAGTGACAGTGGACATGGCTTTCCTAAAGCCCGCCTGCTCTGGTTCAAGGAAGGATTCCTGATCCATCCAATCCTGGAGTTTACCTAGTAGGTACCTGGCGTACAATTTGCCGATCACGCTCAATAGGCCGATTGGTCTGTAATTGCCTGGAAGCAGTGGGTCACCTTTCTTGTAAATTGGTACGACAATACTGGATAGCCATTTCTCTGGGATTTGTCCCAAGTTGTTAATGGTGGTGAAAACTACCGTGAGTATTCTTGACCACCAATCTAGTTGTAATTTCAGGAGTTCTACCGGGATAAAGTCTCCCCCTGGGAACTTTCCTGATTTTAACTTTAGAATCAACTCCTTCACTATATCGGTGGTGACAGGACCCCAGCGGGGTAATTGATCAATGCCCTGGATGGTTAAGGACCTACTTTGACCTTCATTATGATACAGGGTTGTAAAATGCGCCTCCCAGCTTTTACGAGGCACCAGGACTGCCCCCCAAGCCTGGGTCTTTGTCCTAGTATTTTGCACCATGGTACAAAACCTTTTAGGGTCGCCTTCCTTCACAACCAGCTCCAAGGTTTTCCACTGACTCAGGTAGAAGGCCCTTTTTTTATTTGCCAGCAACAATCTGTACTGTGTCCTGGCGCCCAAGAATATTTCTTTATTAATTTGGGATGGGTATGAGTAAAATCTCCTAGCCTTCCCCTCAGTACCCTGTGGGTGCCCCTGCACTCAAGGTCAAACCAAACAGGCTTGTAATTCAATGGGTGCCTAGGTGATCTTAAGGCCGACAAAGTGGTCTGAAAGAGTTTTACAATCCCCTCATATGCCTCGATAGCATCCTTCGTAGCATCCAAAATCCCATTTGCCAAGGTGAGAACAGAGCCCTGCCTCCTGAGGGCCCCACATGCCAACACCACTTGCTCTGACCATTGTACCCTCACTAGTGTTGGCGGCTGGTCCTGCCATAATGGGAGTTGGGATATCATTTGTGGTCCATCATGCCCCTTTACTGATAATATTAAGGCCAGGGGCAGATGATTAGTCACGATAGATGGAATTACCATAAAATCTGTAACCAACTTTATTAAACAGTTTGAGATAAACAGATAATCAATCACACTGTTCCCCAATGCAGAGCAAAAGGTAAAATGGCCCTTCAAATCCTTTCCAACTTGTCCATTTAATACTATCAGGTCTTGAGTATGTACCAAATCTATCAAGTCAGTTGCCCTAGGGCAAACAACTACATCACTAGAAGAGCGTTGCATATTGCAGGGGATAGCCAAAGGAGCTTCCAAGTTAAGATTCCCTGGGCTCGAGCTTTTGTTTCCCAGTCTTGTATTGAAATCTCCTCCCAAAAATACACATGCTCTAGGGTACCGTGCCCTTGCCTTATGCAGTATGTCCCCAATGGTATGCCAGATACTAGAATTGTAATACAGGGATGCGGTGGGTGGAACATATATATTTGCGAGCAAAAACTCCAAGTTCCTATCCAGCTTGAGATGCCACAATCCGAAGAAAGGAGCGACTGAGTCCAACAACTTAGGTGAAATTTGCAGTGTCACTGCAGCTAACAAAGCTACACCCCCATGGGGCCTTCCCCCCACCCTTGAAGGGTGTGCGGGAATAACACAAGTTTCATACCCCAGGAGGTCAAAATCCTGGACAGACCAGGTCTCTTGGACCAAAATAATCTGGTAGTTCTTAATACAGTCCAGAAAATCGACATCCCTACGTTTTGTTTTGATCCCTGCAACATTCCAGGACAACACTCGGAGCATGGAGGGATCATGGGCTCGCAGTCATTTGTTATCGCTTCAAGGGAATGATGGATAAGAGTTCCTGGATTCTTTATCCCGCTCCTTCTTCCTATCTTGAAATGAAAACACCCCTGGCAGTAACTGGTTCGGCAGGTTATTTACTTGCTCTACCGGTAGGGGAGTTGAATGAATTGCTGAGGTGTCCTCGACATTCATCGGCCCTACCAGTAAGGAAGATCCTCTAGGCGATCCTTGTCCCTGTGCAACCCATAAGGATCGGGTGTAATACAGTCATCTGGACAACTTGATTCCAGTCTTATTTCCCTATTCGGGTCATTCCTTACCAATATACTTGGGCAATTTTTACCCAGCAAGGGGGTAGAAGTAGCTGTAGGAAACTCAACTTCAATCAGGGATTGTGAGTACACTGAGATCCTGGTCTCAGTGGATCCTCGCCTCACCTTTACTCCTCTAGGATCCCTACTGCTCTTTCTGCTTATTTTGGCTCTCTCTATTCTGGAACAGAACTTTTCCAGCCCTTCAAGAACTAGATTTAAAACTGGCTGTGAGGGTTCTGCCCACAGTACCTGGGGACCCTGGGGTCCTGCATAAAGTCTCTAGCCCATAATATGGTCTATAGTTCGACTACCTAACTCTTGCACCTCCATTCTCTGGGCTTCCTCCACAACTGGAGTATTAGTCACAAGATTTCCACGTGGGGTTTGTCGCTTAACCCAATCTCCAAAAGGAGTGCTGTATTTTGTCCCTTTCTGGGCCCCAAGGGCCAGGGGTTCAGATGGCAATGGGTTTGAATGCAGGATTCTGGAAATGAATACCTCCCTTTTATTTAAAACCTCTTCCTTCTTCAAAATCATATCAACTAAACTTACAGATCGAAATGTGACCTGAAGCAACCACCGTTTCTTCATGTTTGAAATATGCTCTACAACCATAATATCACTCCTGATGACTGTCACCCCTAATAGGATTCTCAAGTGCTCTGCAATGTCTAATGGTGTATTCCAAAATGGAAGAATGCCTGAAGGGAGTGATAAAACTATAAATAAGAGGGCCAGTGGCGAGTAGCTAAATCTCTTATTATTATCCAGTAAGGCTAGCTCTTTAGGGGGTGGGTCCACCTCCACAGTTTGATTATCAGACACAATCCCCTGTGGAGGTTTTCCCCGTGAGTTGGCTAAATCACTATGATACTCCCCGGTCACCTTCTTTATTTCAGGGCCAACTTGAACAGAGTTTGAAGTGGCAAGTTTGTCATCTATGAGGTTTAATTTTGTAAGCATCACGCATAAAGTATGGGAAGTTATAATGGCCAAATCCCCTAATAGAGCTAAACATCCTTCTTCCTGATGACTAGACAGGCTACCCCTCTCAGTTCCATTCGCCTGCTCAGCCTGACAAATTTGTGGGGTAGAGCTATTCACTCTGCCTTCCTGACCCTGGGAAGTGTCTATGTCAGGACGACTTATAATCCCAATAGCTGGGCTATTCCTAGGGCCCCCTGGTTCCATTTTATCAAAGAAGTAAGCTTCAATTCTTCTTTGTTTTGGCAAATTCAGTACAGGGGAGGTTGGAGCTACCGTTTCCTTCCTGGAACGTTTCTGAGAGGTCATTTCCTTGAGTGCTCCCAAGACCCCTCTCCCCAATACCCAAAACACCAAAAATTGAAACTAATTTACACAATAAAAATGCCACAAAACACCACTATTACAAACTCGAAAAATAAAATCTCCAACCATTAATACTTTGGTAGTTGCTCGCACCAAACAATATCAACTGACAATGAGTCCTGTCCCTTATTATGTCCGGGGGACAATAACGCAAAACCTGCAAAAAAGCAGAGAGACCGACCGGCGTAATCAATATAGTAAAAGTAGAGGGGTAATGCCCCTAGCAAACTAAATAGGCCCCACAAACCCCTACGCCTCCAGGGTGGAACAAGCAGCCCACAATGTCCATCCGGGGTGACAGCTTACTGATCAAAGGGGCATTACAACTTGGTTCCATAGGGTGCGCCTAAGGGTGCACGCCCTTGTACGCGCAGTCCTTTGGCGTGCAGACCACAGCACGTGACCACAGTGCCACCGTGGGCTCTCGCCCTGATAACAGTCTTTCCTGGCAGCGGCTCCACCCCCAGCCTCAGTCCAGACAGATGACAGGCAGGTACCTTGTAGCTTGTTCCCCCGATACCACTCTGGACTCCCTGCTGCTCAGTCGCCGCCGTGGGCTCTCGCCCTGATAACAGTCTTTCCAGGCAGCAGCTTCACCCCAGGCCTTGGTCCAGACAGATGACAAGCAGGTACCTTGTAGCTCGTTCCCCTGTTACTGCTGCGGGCTCCCTGCTGCTCACTCACCACCATGGGCTCTCGCCCTGATAACAGTCTTTCCGGGAAGTGGCTCCACCCACAGCCTTGGTCCAGATGGATGACAGGAAGGTACCTTGTAGCTCGTTCCCCTGTTACTGCTGCGGGCTCCCTGCTGCTCCAGATTGGGGATTGGAACAGGCATGAGTGCAGACTGAGATGGGCAGAAGTGGAACTGGGTGAGGGCATCCCAGACCATGAGCCCTGAAAGCCCCTGGAGGCCCATAGTAGGAGTTGTTGAATGACTGCATGCATTAAGGCTGAACCCCTTAAGTTGCAACCCACATGTCCTAGTTGCCTACTAGATTGGCAAGAGCCAGCCACATGATCTGTGGGGACTCAAACTGCCCTTAGTGGCAAGATTATTGATGTTGTGGACAGGTGAGTCGAGGTACAAGACTGACAGAAGCACCATTGCCTAGAGGTCTGAAAGGCACTACAAGAAAGCAACAGTTTGTTTAGCAGGGCCTTGTGGGACCAGGTGAGGCTGTGGAGCCACTGGAGACATTTAATTAGCCTCTAGATGGAATATTCATGGAGACCCCAGAGGGGTGGGTGAGCTGGAGGGATCTTCCAGCCATGACAATAGGTTTAAGGGAGATGGGAAGCTATTTGCAACATCTGAAGGAAAAGTTATTGAGTTGGGGTTAGGTTTATTATGAAAGAGTAGTCCCTGGAATAGGGGTGGATTTATGTTACAACTCAGATGGGGTATTGTGAGATTTCAGTTGAACATAGACAAAATTGAATGGAAAGGGCTGGCTAGAAGGGGAGGTTGGAGGTCGGACTCCCAACCTGCCCTGTCAGGCTGGCCTGTGAGGTTGGGTACAGAGGGAAAAAAGAGGAGAGAGGTCAGGAGGAGGGCCCCTAGGGAACCAGGCAATAGAGTAAAAAGGAACCTGAAAGACAGAGGAGGAGCTGTTTGTAAGATGAGGAACTTGAATAGGAGATGGCTATCGAGGGACCTTGAATGGAGATGCAAGGCTAGGGACCCAGAGGGAAGGGAAACACCAACCCAGGGACCCAAGGGGTGAAGGCAGGCCAGACATCCATGAGGGGGAAGAAACCCAGCGAGGAACCAAGTTGGGCAGAATAGGGAACCAAGGTGTCCTGGTGCTAGGAGTTGGGTTTCCCTGTGGGAACCATGACTTGTTAGGTGGGAAGGAGAATAGCAGGGTGAATTTGTCTCACCATGCTCCAAGAGCTAAAAGAATAACAGGCCCTTTAAGGAGTGGTCCAGAATGATCTATATGTGATGAGAAGTTGGAAAATCAAGAGGAACACCTCAGAGCAGGTTAAGGGCATCTGACCTGTGCATGGCTGGAGGAAGTGTAACCCAGGAGGGAGAGCAGGCCTGGGAATCCAAACAAGGGAGTTAGAACAGAAGCCATGAGAGATCTGAGCAGGAGCATCCCAGAGAGAGAACAAATACCAGTCAGAAACAGAGCCTCAGAATAGGGCCCAGACGTTACCACTGTGGAGCAGCAAAGCCGGATGGGATAAACTGAAGCTGGACTGAAGAACAACCAAATCCTGAGCACTGTGAGCAGTTCTAGGTGAAATCGACACTGACATGATCTGAGAGACCTGGAGAAAAATCTGACCACTGAGCGATGGCGAGGAGAGAGCTGTTTCCTGGAGAGACTGAGCAAGTCACTTTCGGAGACAGGATGCTGGGCTTGATGGACCATTGTTCTGACTCAGTATGGCACTACTTATGTTCATATGTTCTTAGGTCAACACGTAGGGTGAGCCAGAGTGATCTGAGGACTCTGAGAACAGAGATTGGGGGTTGGAACAGGCATGAGTACAGCCCAGGCCCCGAGATGGACAAAAGGGGAACCGGGTTAGGGTGCCTCGTTACATCCGCCCTACCCCAATTAGGTGAATGCTTCTGTGGTGCTAACATCTGCAACATTTTTAGATGAACTGGCATGTGCACTGACATGCCTGTGACAGAAATGTCTATGTACCTGGATTAGCAGTACTGATGCAGCAACACACATACACCCAGAAGTTTTGCCAAAACCTTTTCAACCAATAGCCAGCTTATAACTAGGGCTAAGTATTTTCCATGGGGGTCAAGTTTCTTGTGAAATATTGTCCCTCCGTGACTTTTTACCTTTTCCCATGACTGCCATGAAAGCTCTTGTTTTTCCCTTCTGGAGCCGCAGCGCCACTTTGGCAGTGGGGCGGGGACCACTGAGACCTCAACCTGCTAGTAGTGCTGCAGCAGCAACAGCCAAATGGACTGGGAGTTAAAGCTGTTTATAAACAAACAACTCCTCCCACGTGAATGATCAGAAGGTTGTTGCTTGTAAAGAAGATTCTCCGAGATGGCTCCAAACATTCTCACAACTGGGTTGTGCACGGCATGCTCACCATATTTAAATAATAGACCACATGATGGTCTCAAGCTCCTCTAGTATAAAAAGCACTCTCCCCCTCAGAAGGACAATTCCTTCCAACTCTTTCTAGGAATATAAGAAAATTTCATTCAGAGCTGGAAGGGTGGGTGTTGTGAGAATGTTCAGAGCCATTTCATAGAACCTTGTTTACAAGGCAGCAACCCTGCCCCATTTGAGGACTTTTGCTCTGCCACTCCTTCTTTTAAAAGGCATTTGATAGGCTTTGGATAGGACCCTGGGGCTTACAATCTAAGGGGCTTTGAACAGGCTTACAATCTAAGGGGTTTATCCCCCATTTGAGGACTTTCTCTCTGCCACTCCTTTTAAAAGGTGTTTGATAGGCTTTGGATAGGACCCTGGGGCTTACCATCTAAGGGGCTTTGGACAGGCTTAAAATCTAAGGGGTTTATCCCCCATTTGAGGACTTTCCCTCTGCCACTCCTTTTAAAAGGCTTTGGATAGGACCCCGGGGCTTACAATTCAAGGGGTTTGTCCCCAATTTGAATGCCCTTGGGTTTACAATCTAAGGGGTTCATTGCCCATTTGAATGCCCTGGGGCTTACAATCTAACAGGCTGCCCGCCCCCCGCCCCCCTGCTTCAGGAAAATAATTTTTTTTAAAAGAAAATGTAGCTAATAACGTTTTTTTTTAACCCATGACCTTTCTTCAACTTTTTGAATTTTTTTTCATGACCAAGTCATGACTTTTTTTAGAAATTTTCCATGAAAAATACATAGCCCTACCTATAACCAATAGCAGCCAATAGCAGCTCATGCTCAGTGTGCAGCCAGTCCTGTAAGGACACATGATTAATTGTGGCCAATAGCTGCTCACATGCGGCATATAGCCAATCCTAGCTAGACAACCACCCAGTTCTTTAAGCTGTTCAAAACATTTGGCATGTGGTCTGCAGAGTTCACAGACGCCAGAGTCGCAGCCCTGGAGATGCATGCCAAGAACTTCCTTGTGCTCGTTATTGGACTCCAGGCCTTCCTTTCTGCTTCTGAGCAGAACCTGGGAGCAATACAACAGTTACAAGCCTGCTGTCGAAGGCTATCACTTGATCTCTGGCTCAGACAGCAGAGTGCACCATGCTGTGGAGGCAGCTCCTGCTTTGGCGACATGCACTTGCCAACCTCCAGTGACAACGGACTGCACTGGGGAGGATCAAAGCCATGCAAGGGCAGCAGATGCACACAGATAGGTACTTGTCAGGAGACACGGATTCAATTACCGACATCAAGCACAGGGCTGTACCCACCAAGGGGCTGTTTTGGGTGAAGGAGAAAAGCACAGACTGGTGGGAGAATTTGCTTTTCTCATGGGGAAATGCTGAGTGGGTCACAAACTTCAGGATGCCTTGTCACCTTGTCCTGCAGAGAGCTGAGATCCTCAGGCCATGACTGGAGAAACAGCATGGTGGTGCAGTCACCCATCCCCATGGAGAAGTGCATTGTCACCATCGCTATCTGAAAGCTTGCCACTCCAGACTCCTGCCACTCTGTCACCCAGAAATTTGGCATTGGAACCTCCATGGTGGACATCACACTAGTGCAGGTTTGCACAGCGATTGTGGAAGAGCTACTGGACTGAGTGGTGTAGTTATACTAGGTGCTTCTGCACCAAGTGGTGCAGACCACAGAGGTAATGGAGGGCTTTTGGCAGGAGGGGTTCCCAAACTGCATAAGGACAACTGATAGGTGCCATATTGCCATCATCTGCCCACCCCATACCAGGGATTACTACTAGACCATAGTGGACCAAGGTGCCCAATTTGTGAATGTGCTGGTCAGGTAGTCCCAAGAAGAACCACTATGCCTGCATCTTCCATCAGACCCCCTGCTTTGCCCACATGTACACCTGAGACTTTGGAACCACCACTGAAACATGCAGTGAGGGGATGCTCATCATGAGGCCTCTTGTTCATAGGGACCCTGCCTACCCCTTGAAGCCCTGGCGCATGAAGGCATACAGCATTCCCTGCACTCTGGAGCAAAGGTCCTTTAACCAGCAGGTCTGCACCACCTGCTCTGTTGTGGAGAGGGCTTTGGGGCTATTAAAGGAGCTCTGGAAATCAATTATGGCCAAAATTGGTTTCCATATAAAGACTGTTCCACTTCTAACTACAGCTGCCTGTGTTCTCCATAACATCTGTGACACTGGCTGGGCCATGTGGGAGAACACCTCCTCCACCCCACCCCACCCTGCAATTGGCTCCATCAAGGGACCAGCTGAGCAAAGCAGTGCATAGCCAGAGAGATCCAGGATGCCTTGTGCCAACACATCATCTTCAATGCTAGCCCCAACACCCACCATCACTGGTGAACTGTTTCAAATGATCTTTTTGTGTTATCAATAAAGCCTTTAAAAATAGTTCTTGTGTTTTCCTCTGGGCCATCAGGCTCCCCCTCAGCAACAGAACAGCATAGTTTCCCTCCTTGAGGCACCCCAACATGCTATTTTCCACCAGGGAGCCTTTCCCTGTGCATTCCCTATTGGCATTCACAGATTAACCAACTGAAGGCCTGAACCTCTGCATTTCCTATTGGCATTCTCAGGCTAACTGGGTCTGGGAATGCCAATATGAAGTGCAGACGCCCAGGCGGGCAGCCTTCTACTCTGTGACTGGCCAGCATCAGACCTTCTTTGCAGGTGGCTTTTCCAAGGCAGTTCCCTTTGCACCCATCCCCCTTCCCCTGCAGTCAAGTGCAAGCACATGGTCAGAAGACTCCCACCCCCCATTATCAGGGCACCTGCCACCCCCTTTCCCTTCCAACCTCCAGCTCCCAAAGTGGCTTACTGTTGTGTCATACCACCATTCTTCATGCCCCCCCCCCCCCAATTTCCCTCCTTTCCCAGAAGAAGCACAGAAAGCATGGATTATGAAAAAGTAAAGAACCTTATTTTATTTTTTTAAATAACACTTTCTTTTTCTGCCTGCTCCTTTTGGAGGCATATGGGCATGTTCGTTTCGGTGATGGGACTGGTGTGGGGACATTGGGTTCTGCGGCATTCTGCTGCACCAGCTGCCTATGCTCCCTAGCCATGCTGTTAATGGTATCCTGGATCTCACGTGCCCAGTGCCCACCATGTGTTTTCCCCAAGCAGCTTACTTGGCAAAAGCTCCCTGCACCACAGGTAGCAAACCCTCTGGTTTTGCTCAATACTTGTGGCAGGGGGTTCCTTCCACACCAGTTGCAATGGCCTTACTTCCACGATGTTTTAGGCCCCTGACAACCCAGTTTTCAACCCTCCACCTGACCAAAGGGAAGCAGTAATGAGTACCTGGCCTATGTGGCTGCTGGAGCAGTCACTGTGGCAGGATCGCAGCACCATGATGTTCCTGATGGTGCAGATCCCCTTGTAGATGCCACCAAATAGATTCATGGCTAAGACAGAATTTGAATTCAAGTCCTAGTCCAAAACCTTACCCACTAAGCTACACTGGCTCTCATATAGGGCCCCCTATCCACTTAGATAATAATAATCGATCATTAATCATTAATCATACATCATTACTAATAAAATGTTGCAGGTGCATGTGCTTGGCTTAGTTATAAGGGAGAAAGGATACTGAGAGAAAGGACAACATCACCGAGCAATCTAGGGGAGGGAGGTGGCTAGTGGCTAGGGAAGGTGGGGGTGGAAGAGGTAAGAAAAGCCAGTTAAGAAATATCAGGTAGGTGTCTTCCCTCTTGTTCATTTGCACTCAGATCCTTTCACTGCATGAAGGCACAGGAACCCCACTCTTGGAGGCAGCTAATCTGCTGCAGTAGTTTCTCCAGATTAACACCCCAGTACAGTCTCATGCCTAAGAACAAGCCCCATCCAGCTCAGCCTTCTTGTGTGATGCTTGGCAAGTCCTGTCAGTTCAGTGTCTGTTTGTCAGGGAAAGGAGGAAGAGAACCCTTCCTCTGTCTGTTTAGACTGCAGGCTCTTTGTGGCAGGGACTGCTTTCACTCTGTCCATGCAACATCTGTGTCCCAGAACATGACTGCAACATGGCTGCAAAGAAGGCCCTACAACAGACATATTAAACATGGGCTAGCAGGTTGATATGTTCAAACACTCTGGTGTGCCCCATCCTTGCAAAGGGCCCAGTGTGGCCACATCAGTTGCAAATATCTTAGGATGCTCCTGTTTGCAGAGTGCTCTTATGCACTCAGTTCACAGCACTACTTTGAGGCAAAGTGGCATCTAATGGGCAGCACAGTGTTCAGCACAATCACTAAGCTGGGCACCGCCATGAAATTGGCTTAGACTGGTAAAATGTCAGCCCACTGGCAGTGAAAGAGTGTGTGTGTTTATCTGTAGATGCACCAAGGATGTCTAATTCAACTAGTTTCCACTCCATTTGCTTGTATCTTGTCACACAGTGGAAATTCAATCATGTCTTTGACAGGCCTCAGCATTTTCAGGTTTGTGCTAATATGTCCGAGTCAGTCGCCTCTAAACGTAGACTCCAAGGGGGCATTTATGTGGCACTAACTGGGCACTCCTTCTCTGCTGTGGCAAAAGTGATTCTACAGACAAGAGTACTTAATTACCCCCCATTTTGATACCATGTCCAATATAGTATCCATGGCGATAACCACATGCAACTATCACGGTCCTCAGGTATGTTGCATACGTGCTACATTGGCAGCTATCAACAACATACCTTCCCCACTTGATCTAATAGAGACTATCAACTAGGTGCCAAGGAAAGTATTACTGCTAACATCTTCAGGGATTGCCAACAGCTACCCAGCAGGAAAATCCATCACACTTACACAGGGGTGATCCATCCAGCACTAGGCTCTGTGTGTGTGTGTGTGTGTGTGTGTGTGTGTGTGTGTGAAAGAGAGAGAGAGAGAGAGAGAGAGAGAGAGAGAATGAATACAGGGGGAAGAGATCCAAGTTATTTTAAATATAAGATTAATTCTGTAGAACTGGTTTTACTTGTTTGGGAAAGTTTAGGAAATTACGTCCAAAAATCTTGTTGTAAACCAATTTTACTAAAGCTGCCAAATCAAGGCCTTCCAAGTTGTTGTTTGCTGTTTGCTTATATAATGCTCACAATTTAGGAAAGATAAGGGGGGTGGGGAGACAAGGGAGAAGGGAATGTAGGGAGAGACATTGAAAAGTCTCCTCCTGGATTCGCTACGCTCCCTTGGTTTCCGGGACTGTGCTCTTGACCAGTTCTCCTCATATCTCTCGAACTTCTCCTTCAATGTTTCTCTTGCCGGAACCTCCTTTATGTCACTTCTCCATTCTGTGGGAGTTACCCAAGACTCTGTCCTGGGCCCTCTTCTCTTCTTCCTCTTTGGATAAAGTAATTGAATCTCCCAAATTCTGATATCACCAGTATGTTGATGACACGCAACTCTATCTCTCCACTCCCACACTCTCCTCCTCCATCCAGTCTCATATCGCTGACTGTCTCTGATATCTCTGCTTGAATGTCTTGCTGCCAACTCAAACTTAATATGGCCAAGACTGAACTCATCTTCCCCAAAAAAACTTTCCTCTCCTACTTCCGTCTCAATTTCTATCAAGGGTGTCACCATTCCAACCTGTACCTCAAGTGTGTAGCCTGGAATTCATCTTTGTCTCCTCCCTCTCCTTTACACCTCAGATCCATGCTGTTTCCAAATACTGTTGTTTAGTTCTGTATAATATTGCTAAAATATGGCCCTGCCTTACTGTTGCCACTGCAAAAACCCTAGTCCATGCTCTAATCTCTTGCCTTGTCTTCTGTAACTTCCTCCTTACTGGTCTTCCCTGCTCTGATCTCGCCTCCCTCATCTCTGTTCTGCTGCCAAAGTCATCCACCTTTCCCATCGCTTTGACCACATTAAGACCCTCCTCTCTGTCCTACACTGACTCCCTCTAAGTGAACACATTCAGCACAAGCTCCTGCTCTTCACCTTCAAAACTCTTTACGGCCTTCTTCCCCCATATCTCTCCACTCTTGTATCCCACCACACTCCTGCCCCCTCCTGCTTCGCTCCTCCTCTGCCCCCACCCTCACCTGCTCGCAACCCCCTTGCTCCTCTAAACGTCTTCACCCCTTCTTTCTTGTTGTCCCCCATGCTTGGAACTTCCTCCCTGGATACATTCAGTCTCCTCCCTCCCTCTGTCCCAACTTCCAAATCCCTCCTGAAAACCCACCTCTTCCATCAGGCCTTCCCTAGCTCGGCATGAGTGAAATTGCATCATCTTCTCCCCTCATTCAGAATCTGTCCCCCATAACTAAGTTAGGCATATTCACCTGCAACTTCTTAACCTCATGAATGTTTCCTTGTTTCTCCTGATGTTCACCTCTCCTTTGTTTCTCCCTTCCTTGTCTCTCTTAGATTATAAGTCCCTTTGGGTAGGGACCTGTCCATAACTATTGATTGTACAGTGCCAGGTACACTGCTAGTGTCATCATCATCATCATCATCTTTATTTTTAAATAGCGCTCCTGTACCATGGCACTTGGAGCACTTTACACATAACTAACACAACTTTTTAATCCTCACAACAACCCTGTGTGGTAGGTTAGGCTGAGAGAATAATGTGAGTGGTCCAAGGTCACCCAGAGAGTTTATGACTAAGGCGAGACTAGAACTGGGGTCCCCCCCTACCTCCTGGTCAAAGTACTGTGCACTTTGATGTTGATGATGATGATGATGCATGTGCTAATCTTGTTGGAAATACATTCCTTTGGTTGCATCCCTCCTAAGCAACTCATCCTGTTTGTTTGCTAGAAACACCAGGAGTAGACAGACAGATCAGGGAACCCTTCCCCCATCCTATCTATCCTACTCCTGTCAGGACCTGATTGGTCAATCTCCTCCCCCAGGAGATTTCTCATCTCTTTGTGTCTCAGAGAGCTTCCTTCCTCCCTCTTGAACACACCTAGTCTTAGGACTTAGCATAGATGTAGGCCTTTCCTATCCTACATGTATTTCCTAATAAAGCTACTTAAGCTTAAGTATGCTTCCTGCCTGCTTATTGATGATTAGCTACTCACACTCCTCTGTAAACTCTGCATTGGGCAAATGGATGCAATGATCTCACAGTCCTTGCATTTCCAACAGGGTTATGGGCCCAGACACCCAAAAGGCAGCGCAGAGTGAGTAAAATTGAGTGCTAGCATTAATCTTAAAGGCAGAAAAGAAAAGAAAGATTTTAGTCTCTGTGACCATGGATTCTATGCTGAAGGTCTCCATTCCAGAGAGGCTCACTGGAGCAACAAACTATGAAGCTTGGAGTCATAATGCAAGGATGGCACTGGGAGGACAAGGCCTAAGGAAAATGCTGGAGTCCAACAGACCTACAGATGCAGGGGCAGCACAAGAACTCTGGGATGAGAAAAATGACAAAGCTATGGCAATCATCTCAATGTCGGTGAGTCAGCGTTTACATGTGCACATACGTGACAAGTTAACTGCAAAAGATATGTGGGAAATTTTACAGAGACTGTATCAAGGGAAGTCAAATATATCAAAGATACAAATGCTTAAAAGACTTTGTAATATGAGAATGGATGAGAGTGAAGATTTTTCAGCTCATGTTAATGGCCTGCTTGAACTAGTCAGGAGACTGGAAAATCAAAAGCTGAATTTACCAGATGAATTGATAGTGGCATTTCTGCTGAACTCTTTACCACCAACTTTTCAAACAGTATGTCAGATAATAGAAATGCAGGATAACCAATCTTTGGATGTTGTTATTCAGAAACTTGAGGAATTTAATATGGCTCAAACTAATGAACAGCCAAACTTTTCCTCACAGCTTGCCTGCAAGGCAGCTGAGAACAAGAAGCCTTTTGCAAATTCAAAAGGATCTGCAAGAGTTAAGCGTTGCTTCAATTGCGGGGAAACCACGCATCTCGCATATCAATGCACCAAGCAAGAAGTTCCCAGTTTCTCTGCAAAGAACAAAGGGAGCCATGATGGGGCTTTCAGCCTGATTGAGGAAAAAGTGTCTCAACTTAAAAATGTGGAAGGAATAGAATATGAGACTGCTTCACATGATTTCTTTGTTGATTCTGGAGCAACTAAAAATCTTATAAAGGACAAAGACAGATTTATTGATCTGGATAGGACTTATAGAACTCCTATAAGATTGGCTAATGGAGAGAAAGTTTATTGTCAAGGAAGAGGCAGGGCTAAACTCATATGTCATCTGGGAAACGGTGAGGAAATGAAAGTTACCATTGAAGAAGCTCTATATGTCCCAGAATTGGATCATAATTTTATAAGTGTCAAGTATGCTGTACAGAAAGGTTTTGCAGTGCATTTTGAAGGGAAATATTGCAGAATTTCAAAGGAAAAGGAGCTTTTTATGCGAGGAATGCTGGATTCAAATGGCCTATTCAAGGTAGATTGCTTGCAACAGGATCAGTATGCAAATGCTGCAAAAGATTGCAGACATAAGAACTGTGAAAGCAAATGGCACAGAAGGATGGGCCATAGAAATGCAGATGTGTTGCATGCACTTCCAGACCTAGTTAAACATTTTAAAATGAACTCATGTGCAACTAAAGATGAGAGATGTGTTTGCTGTGTAAAAGGAAAGGGAACTAGGCCCTCCTTTCATCAGAGCAAGGAGGAAGCCACACAGCACCCCCTACAGCTCATTCATAGTGATATCTGTGGTCCTATGAAGACAAAAACAATTGCAGGAAACCAGTATGCATTGACTTTCATAGATGATTTTTCCAAGTTCACGTTCACTTACTTGATTAAAGAGAAAAGTCAGGTGCTGGAGAAATTTAAGGAATATGTTGCAAGAGCCAGCAATAAGTTTGGAAGATCACCTCAGATCCTAAGGTCAGATAATGGAGGTGAATATGTTTCAAAACAGATGAAAGAATTTTTGAAGCAAAAAGGAATTGAACACCAGACAACCATCCCGCATACACCAGAACAAAATGGAGTAGCAGAAAGAAAAAATCGCTCTCTCATAGAGATGGCGAGATGTATGCTTTTGGATGCGAATCTGCCAAACAAATACTGGGGGGAAGCAGTAATGACTGCCACATACCTGCAGAACAGGCTCCCAACCAAAGGTGCAAAAGCAACACCTTATGAACTATGGCATGGGAACAAGCCCAGTGTGGGGCACATTAGAGTGTTTGGCTCTAAAGCCTATGCTTATATCCCAAAGGCCAAAAGGACCAAACTTAACACCAGATGTGAAGAAGGGATACTTGTTGGCTATGCACAAGGATGCAAGGGATACAGAGTAATGGACACTGACACTGGAAATGTGAAGATAAGCAGTGTGGTCTATTTTGATGAAAATGAAAAGGGAAGCACTGATCAAATGCCAGACCTAATGAGGCCAAGTTCATCAAGACAGAAAAAGACTGCAGAACTGCAGATAAAAGAGGAAGCTGAAGTTTCATTTGATTTGACCATGTTCAATCAACCTGAACCAGAAGGGGGCACTGACACCAACACTGATGCTGATGCTGAAACTGAAGCAGAACCAGAACTGGAACCAGAAGATAACACTGATGCTGATACTGAAACTGAAGCCGAAGCAGAACCAGAACCAGAAGTGAGACGTTCTGAAAGACACAACAAAGGAGTGCCAGCAGCGAGATTCTCCTATGCGGCAAAAGTGGAGGAACCACAGGAGCCCTCAACATGGCAAGACATTCAAAAAATGCAAACCAGTGAGGCGCGCAAATGGAGAGATGCTGCCAAGGAAGAAATTGAGTCTCTTAATGAAAATAAAACATGGACACTCACAAAGCTACCTGAAAACAAAAAGGCCATTGGATGCAAATGGGTCTTCAAGACCAAGCATAATGCAGAAGGGGAAATCACGCGCCACAAAGCGAGATTAGTGGCCAAGGGATATTCCCAAAAATACGGCGAAGACTACGACGAAACCTTTGCTCCAGTAGTAAGGCACACCACAATAAGAACACTCCTCAGCATAGCAGCTGCAAGAAAAATGGAAGTGCAGCACTTAGACGTGAAGACTGCATTCCTACATGGTGATATCAAAGAGGATATCTACATGCAGCAGCCGCCGGGATTTAAAGAACCTGGGAAGGAGGAACTTGTGTGCAAACTTCAAAAGAGTATCTATGGTTTAAAGCAAGCAGCGAAAGCCTGGAACGAAAAATTGAATCAATTGCTCCTTAAGGAGGGGTTCATACAGGGAGAAGCTGACCCCTGCCTATACTCAAGGTTCAGAAATAAAAGGAGGACATACATTCTAACTTATGTGGATGATCTGATTGTATGCCATGAAAACAAACGAGATTGTGATGAAATCGTCAGGAATCTGAACAAAGAAATAGAGGTGAAAGACTTGGGAGGTATCACTTACTATCTTGGAATACAAATAGAACGAGAAAAAGATGGAAGTTTCCTTCTCAATCAAAAACAAAAGATAAAGGACATTTTAGAATGCCTAGGCATGACAGAGGCTAATGAAGTGGGGACACCTATGGAAACAAATTTCCTAAGCCAGGAAGGCAACGACGAGCCCCTACCACAGGACAACCAGTACAGAACTGCAATTGGCAAAATGTTGTATGTAGCCACCGTCACAAGGCCAGACATTGCCGCTGCTGTAGGAATACTAAGCAGAAAAGTAAGTGCACCAACCCAAAGGGACTGGATAGCAGTCAAGAGAATAGCACGGTACCTGAAGGGCACAATGCATTTAAACTTAAAACTACCAGCAAGCGAGAACCCCAGATTGATGGGATATATGGATGCGGACTGGGCCGGAGACAAGACTGACTGCAAATCTGTGAGTGGAAATGTATTTCTGTATGGAGGCGGAGCAATCAGTTGGACTAGCCAGAAGCAGTCATTAATTGCCCTTTCATCCACAGAAGCAGAATTTATTTCAGCCACTCAAGCATGTCAAGAGGTAGTATGGCTACACAGACTACTAAAGGACTTTGGAATAGACGAACCAAAGCCAACTGAGATGTATGAGGACAATCAAAGCTGCATTCAGCTTACGAAAATGGAAAAGATAAAGCCAAGGTCGAAGCACATCAACACCAAGCGTCACTATGTGAGAGAAGCGCAAGAAAAAGGACTTGTTGAACTGATTTATTGTCCTACAGAGGAAATGATAGCGGATGTGCTGACCAAACCGCTACCCAGAGACAATTTCCAGAGGCTACGAGAAGCATTGGGAATTGTCAGCAGTGCACATAAATGATTCGGTGCACGGGACGATGAGAAGGGGTGTTGGAAATACATTCCTTTGGTTGCATCCCCCCTAAGCACCTCATCCTGTTTGTTTGCTAGAAACACCAGGAGTAGACAGACAGATCAGGGAACCCTTCCCCCATCCTATCTGTCCTACTCCTGTCAGGACCTGATTGGTCAATCTCCTCCCCCAGGAGATTTCTCATCTCTTTGTGTCTCAGAGAGCTTCCTTCCTCCCTCTTGAACACACCTAGTCTTAGGACTTAGCATAGATGTAGGCCTTTCCTATCCTACATGTATTTCCTAATAAAGCTACTTAAGCTTAAGTATGCTTCCTGCCTGCTTATTGATGATTAGCTACTCACACTCGTCTGTAAACTCTGCATTGGGCAAATGGATGCAATGATCTCACAGTCCTTGCATTTCCAACTAATCTAAGTTACAGGGGAGAAAGGATACTGAGCAAAAGGACAACATCAGTGAGCAGTCTGAGGGAGGGAGGTGGCTAGTGGCTAGTGGCTAGGGAAGGTGGGGGTGGAAGAGGTAAGAAAAGCCAGTTAAGAAATACCAGGTAGGTGTCTTCCCTCTTGTTCATTTGCACTCAATTAGATCATTTCACTGCATGAAGGCACAGGAACCCCACTCTTGGAGGCAGCTAATCTGCTGCAATAGTTTCTCCAGAGTAACACCCCAGTACAGTCCCACTCCTAAGAATAAACCCTGTCCAGCTCAGCCTTCTTGTGTGATGCTTGGCAAGTCCTGTCAGCTCAGTGTCTATTTAGAGTGCAAACTCTTCGGGGCAAGGACTGCTTGCACTCTGTCCATGCGATGTCTGTGTCCTGGAACATGGCTGTAACACGCATAGATGGTTAAACAACAAATGGCTCTCAAGGCAAGGGGCAAACTGGCAGTGAAGGATGTCCAAGCCCAAGGGGGTGTGTAAGTGTAAGCTCAGGACCCAAGGGCTGCATGGGGTATGTGTTGTGGGAGGGAAGCGGGTGGGAACTTGAGTTGCCAGATTTCCTGGTTTGGGAGCACTTGGGGCATATTCCCCCTCCTACAAGCATGGGACACCTTATTCTGCATTGAGATGATAGGGCTAAATTCAATTAGAAAATGGCCACCACATGGGCATGCACAATGACAGTATCACACATGTGTTAAAGTGGCTTCCAGCCCGCCCCCGGGGAGCTTAGGCAGGCTCAGTTATCCTGTGCACTCCCTGACCTAGAAGAATCCAGAATGAGAGACAGGGCATTCTGTTTTGGAGGAGGAGGCAGCAGCAACAACAGCACCTCTCACTCCACACCAAGGCAGTCAGGACTGCTGCCTCCAATGTAAGCTGCAACACACTGCCTCTCATCAGGGCTGCCCCAAATACACAATCTGAGTACTTGGGAACATTAGTAGCAGGACAAGGTCCTCAGTGGGAACTCAGAACTTTTCCCAAGTACCTGGACTTCAGAACTCAAGAACAAATAGCTAAACTCACATTCAGGGAAAGTGCATTAGCTAAACTTTCCCCTCCCTAAGAAGATGAATGCTCAGAAGAACAGATTGTAAAGGCAATGTTAGCAGGTTAAAGGAATGTTACTGGCTGAAGCTCACCCAGTGAGTTTCTCGCTAAGGCAAGACTAGAACTGCATCCCCATGTACTGTGCACTTAGTTAATATGCCTGATATCTTTTTGTGAGCAGGAAACATTCCAGAGCCTACTTTAAATGGGATCACATCCTGCAATCCCATCCCTTGTCTCTCATCACATTTACTGCTACGGTATGGATCCCAGCCATCCTCACAGCCTGGCTGAACTGGTCTCTTCAAGTTCTTGAATGCACTCAAGTCCCTCTTGTACCAATCTCTAGGCCACTTTGTCACATGCATTTGGCCAGCTTATCACACAACATGTCTCCACAGGAGTCTCCTTTGGAATGGAATCTGTGTGAGTGTCCTGGAGTTTACATCCTGGCCCAGCCCACCCATGATTTACCAGGCAAACCTGACAGCTGATCCTCCAGAGGCCACTGATGGTTAGGGATATGAAAATGCGGTTCGGACGTTCAGTGTTCGGCCCGAACTCGGCCCGTTCGGACGACCGAACTGAACGTCCGAAGCCCCGAACAGTTCAGCCGCGTTCAGATGAGTTTGGCGGCATTCAGGCGGGAAAAACAGGGCTGGCAGACCGGGGGGGGGGCAGCTGAGGAGCAGACTTCCTGGCGCCAGGGGTGGAGAGGCTTGGACCAGCAACCTGCCTGCCCAATCACCATCCTTCTTTTCCTCAGATCACTGGCTTCGCAGTCTGCAATTGGCCACGGGCTAGGCTGCACGGAGCCAATGGGGCTTGTGGTAAGGCGGGCGCAGCAAGTAACAAAAGTCATTGCCCTCCCCCCTTCCAACTCCTTCTGAGCTAGCCACTGATCCTGTCACTGTCAGCAGGCATTTTCAGAAGTCTCCCTCTCCCAGCAGTTTGTGTTCCTCCCAATCCATTGCCATCCTCCTCCTGCTTCATCCATTTCCACACATTTACCTCCATAGTTTCATTTATTTAGATTAGATTAGATAGCTTTAGATGTTATTTTTATTTTTTTACCCCTCCCTGTGTTCGTTCTCCCTCCCCTCCATTGAATCCTTCCCTCCTCCCTGTAGATATTCCATCCCTGATTCCCTTCTCCTGTTTTTGGATTTATTTAGAGTAGCTTTAGATTGATTTGTACCCCTCCCTGTGTTGTTTGTTGTGAGCTGTCATTCAGATCATTCATTTCATTTATTAGTGTGGCCATAGCCATTGCTGGAGGAAAATTTAAAATTTAAAAGGTACATCACAGAACATGAAAAACGTAAATTATATAAATAATACCTAATATAAGAAGCAAGAAGTAAAACCAAAAAACTAAAAAACTACTGTCATCAACACACCAGAGTTCTAAACGACCAATTAATTAACTTTGAAAGCAAGGAACTTTTCTCTGCCCTGAAAGGCAACAAGTAGAAAAGTCATTACAGCCTGGGTTGTTGCAGGTATTTTGTCTGACAGGAGATGTCTCACTATTTCCTGGGGGGATCTGCCCGGAGAGTTCTCCAAGATCTTAGCCAGTCAAATAATCATTTATCATAAAGATGACAGTCACAAATAATATGTTCAACCGACTCTGTTGCTTGATTATTAAATGGGCAGGTTCTCTGGTGGTAAGGAAGCCCCCCATATCTCCCCTCCAATATTCAAGATGGTAAGGTATTAAACCTGGCATGCATGAACATGTGTATTTTCCTGAATTAACACCTGAGTGATAAATAGTTGGCCGGTGCCGCAGTACCATGGCTCAGATCGCTATAATGGACCAGGGACTTACAGGAAGAAATACTGGCAAAGTCCCCATCTACTTTGGTCAGATAATCTGCCATATACCACAGCTTTAGCGGCTCCAGAAAGCAGATCCAGAATCAGGGCTATGGGTCATATTAATGCGCAGCCACAAAACAAGAGCTTGTTTCCAAGGCTCAATATTTCAGGGTGATTTTCCCATATCCAGACGAATGGCAGCTACCTGTAGCAGAGATTGCAGGAATTTTGCCTGCAAAACATTTAGATCATACGAGCTCTGGATGGCCCAGATAGCAGTGCCATAAAGGAGCTGTGCTCTGGACTTAGCATCCAATATTCTAAGAGCTGGCACAAGAAATCCACCATCCCTCTTGTGGAAATAGCGCAATAGGGCTGCAATACAGCCACTAGCCTGTGCGCTACCTAAATTGAAATGGTGATTCCACTTGAGGGAGGACTGGAAAAGTACATTAAATATTTATAGGTATAAACCTGAGCAATAAGAGACCCACATCGATCATCCACCAGTATACTTTTTCGCCGTCCCAAAGACCATGACCTTGGTCTTCATGTAATTCATGCAAAGTTTGTTCGACTCGCAGTAGATGTCCAGGGCAGCAAGCTGCCTCTGTAAATCAACCCTGGTCTCGGAAAGGATAACAGAGTCATCCGCATACAGAAGACGTCCAACTGGATGTGGCCCTATTTTGGGAGGGGAAAAAGAAGCACTCGACATAAGGGGGACCAAATCATCTATAAAAAATGTGAACAATGCGAGGGCCAATACACAGCCCTGACTAACACCTGAAAATACATCTAAACATTGAGATAAATGGCCCTTCCGGTCCAGACGGACGGCTAGTGTAGTTTTAGAATGGAGAACTTTGATCAGCCTAAGGAGCCGCCTATCAATAGAAGTATTTTCAAGCTTATCCTGAAGTAGAGTTCTGTCGATCGAAACAAAGGCTGTCTTAAGGTCTACGAAAATGCAAAATAATTTGCGGTTGCATTTGACATATTTCTCTGCCAAATGGGAAAAGATTAAACAGTGATCTATGATGGAATGAGCTTTCTGAAATCCCACTTGTTCTGGGAAAATAATCCTATTTTGGGTTAGCCAGGTTACCATCAGATTTAACAGATGTTTGGAGTATAATTTACTAATAATACTCAAAATACTCTGTGATCTCCTCCTTTGATCTCCAACTCTGGACCAATTCCCCCTACCCAAACTGACGGCCACTCCCTCAACCTCATCTTCTCACAAAATTGCTCTCTTGCTGACCTCTCCTTTGATCCCTGCCATAATTCTGATCACTTCCTCGCCTCCTTCAACCTCTCCCAC
>QEPC01005751.1:1009603-1025513 GCA_003113815.1 Sphenodon punctatus | reverse complement strand
CCCCCCCCCCCCCCCCGCAGGTCCCAGAGACTCAGCAGTGTGGCGGAGCAGGAGCAGCAGGGCACACAGCGGCAGCAAAAGCAGGCTCCCCTCAGCGACAGATGGAACTCAGCACAGGTAATTTCTTGTCTTACCCCTTGTCCTTGTCTTACCCCTCTGTAAACAGGAACCTCCTGCGACACATGCCCAACTGAAGAGAACTTAACCGTCAAGGTAGAATCCTTGTAAAGTTGCTGGATCAAAAATAACAATCGACTCTCTACCTGCATACTAGCCAACTTAGCCCATAGCAAGGATCTATCAACCAGATCAAAAGCGGCCCTCAGATCCAAGAAGGCTGCATACAAGCGGCCATTCTTCTCCCAATATTTATGGGCCAAGTGGGACAATACCAAACACTGGTCCATCATCAACCTACCCCTCTGGAAGCCTGCTTGCTCAGGATGGATAATGTTTGATTCCTTAATCCAGGCCTCAAGCTTAATAGCCAAATATTTGGCATATAACTTACTTATAGCAGGGAGGAGACTAATTGGCCTGTAATTGGCTGGAATTGTTCTATCCCCCTTTTTAAAAATGGGCACCACAACTGCCTGATTCCACTGGTCAGGTATTAAACCTGTCTGATTAATAGCTGTAAACAATACTGCCAACATGGGGGCCCACCAATCTCTATACCCCTTGGCTAAATCAATAGGGAGGGCATCTCTTCCTGCCGCCTTATGATTTTTACAAGTTACCAAGAGGTCCATGACCTCTTCTGGACAGACAGCGGGCCACACAGGCAAGGTATCCAACTCCACATCCCCCACCACCTGTGGGGTACATGCTGAATAAAGGGTACTAAAGTGGGCAATCCAATCAGCTGCTGTTACCATCCCTGGTGGGCCTAACAACCCTTGAACTACCTCCAGACTTATCATGGACCAAAAGCGCCTAGAATCACCCACCCTAGCCGCCTCCAACACCTTGGTCCAACGGGTGGAGAAATACTGATATTTCTTAGCCTTAATTAGCTTCTTATAGTCCCTTTTTGCCTGGAAGTACTACTCAGGTATCCTAGATAAGCTGCCTTGCCGATAACACGTATAAATAACATGATAACAACACTTAGACCTGTAACAATCCCCATCAAACCGAGGCTGGGATCTACTTGGCTTCTCAATAGCTTGTAACTTAGCCCACTTTGCTATATTCATATATACTTCCCCATACTTATAGGATCTGAGATTAGCCACTTCCTCTTGTTGTGCAATATCTGTGAAACATCTTTCTATTATGGTTCTAGCTCCCGTGTGTCCAATTGTATATAACAAATCTTCAGATAACCCTATTGACAATAATTTCTGTTGAACCTGAACATACCAGGACCCCATACTCCTTTCAGCACTGGCCTCTTGAGTAAGAGGTGCTGCACTCTTAAATAAACATTGCAGCCAAAAATTGGCTGCCTGTATCCCTATTTTAACATCTATTGGAACCAGCCCACATTCTAATATTACCATACTATTAGGCACACACTTAGGTACTGCTAGTATGGATCTTAGAAAGGAGGTTTGAACCTTTTCTAAGCTTTTAGAAGCCCCTAAAGTCCCAAACTGGGCTCCATACATTAATTACGATAAGCATTTCATTCGAAAAACCTTAACTGCAAGTGTAAACAAATGTCCCCCTCTCACTCTAAAAAATTTGGCAATTGATCTCGCTAGCAGACGTGCCTTACTCTGTCACGGTGAGGAGGGGAAGGGAAAGGGAGTAGAAGGATGCGGAACAAAGAAAGGGAGCACACACTAAGGATTAGGGATACCAGGAGGAGAGGCGGCTCAGTCTCTAGGACAAGTCTCCTTAAGAAGGAAAAATGGTCCCTCAGGTTGTTAGGTGGGCTTTCCCTCCGACTTAGAGGGCAACCCTTTTCATCATAGGGACTGAGACAGTGAACCAATTGCCCCAATGAAAAGGAAGACACACACCAGAGTTCCAAACGCTCGGGGGGGTACTCTGGGCCCAGGACACCGTGACGTGCTGTGGGGGGAAAGGGGGAAGGATCCAGGGGAAGGGAGTCAAAGGGAAATAGGAATACCAGTGGGGTGTGGGAAGGGCACTCAGTCAAGGTATGCAAGGGCTTCACCACAAGGGCCAATGAAGGGAACAAGGAATAACGGCAAGGAATTTCAAGGGACTATATATATCTTTCGTACCACAAGACAGAACAATTACAGAGATAAAGGAAACACTTACTCACACACGCTCACCACAGACTCACTCGGAAAGGGGGGAAAAGGTAGGACAAACACAGGACTCCAGACACTCCAAAACACAAGCTCTCTCTCTCTTTCTCTCTCTCACTCCACGTAATGATCCAAGCTGCAAGCAAAACCAGGGGCCGGTCTCTCACCAACGATTACCAGCAGGGTCTACAGGCCTTATCTTATATAGGCCTCTTTCCCAATCATGCTGCTGCCTATGGGGCAGGGTCAGAGCTCCCAGCTGTTCCGCCTTCTGGAGATTGCTGTGGGGCGTGTTCACCCCCTGAGCCCTGAATGGAGCGTAGCTCCACCCCCTGGCTGCAACAGCCATCCCTCTGCTGCCTTCTGCAGCTGCCTACATGCTGTATGGACCCCCTCGCTGATCCTTTCTCCGCCCTGTGAACCGGGCAGCGTCTGACATACTCACTATGGTATTTCTTTGAATTGTCCATCCACCGTTGTGGACTGAAAATCAGTCCCAAATATTTGAACATCTTTACTTGTTGAATCTCCTTATTATCCATATACCATCTCTATGCTTTATCTTTTTCCTTGTAAAAACCATAACCTTTGTCTTATCATAATTAACTTGTTGCCAATATTGCCAAGCATTTGTTTGGCAATATTGAGCAAATGACTTCAGCAATCTCCGCAGCCCAACTTGTGTTGGTGATATCTATACTGTGTCATCAGCATATAAGAGATATGATATATGTACTCCTCCCATCTTCACAGCATGATTTCCAGGGAGAGCTAGAGCCTCTTTTAAATCATTTATAAAAAAGCTAAATAAAGCGGGAGCAAGAACACAGCCTTGTCTAACTCCTCTCTCTATTACTATCTTTTCTGATAGGTCTCCTGCAGAGCTTATCCTAATGTTAATTACTGCATCTGTATAGAGATGACGGAGTAAATACAGTAACCTCCTATCTATATTGGTGACTTCCAGTTTTTGCCAAAGTAGATTCCGTGAAACTAAGTCAAATGCTGCCCTCAGGTCGATAAATGCTGTATATAGCTCTTTCCCATCCGTTATCCTCTTTCTGATCAAATGTGCGAGGACGTAGCAGTGAGCCAAAGTAGACCATCCTGATCTAAATCTATTTTGTTCATTGTACAGGATTTTATTAGCTGAAAGCCACTCTTCACATTTTATTAACAGATACCTTGCATACATTTTACTTACTATATTCAATAAACTTATAGGTCTGTAATTCTTTGGATCACTCAAATATCCCTTTTATAAATGGGGACAACTATCGCCTGTCCCCAGTTGGACGGGAATTTGCCTGACTCATCTAGGCCAGTACAAAAAGCTTGCAGTACCGGAGCCCACTATGCTCTATTTACTTTAATTACCTCTGCAGGTAGGAAATCTATTCCCGGCGCTTTCTCATTCTTCAGTGTTTCAATTAATGCATCTACTTCTTCCTCACTGACTGGAGGCCAGTTTGGGAGTATCAGCATAGGCTCCTGTCTCCCCACTCTATGTTGTCCCCCATGGAAAAGATCTGTCCAATATCTTTCCCATGTTTCCTTACTCTCTCTCTCCTGATCTCTGAGCTTGGTTTACCCAAACCCTTTATCAGTCCCCAGAAACTATATGTGTTACCTTTCTCAACTGCTCTTGTCACCTGTAACCACAAATTTTGCCAATAGGTTTTCTTTTTCTCCAGTATTAATATTTTATAATTAGCTCTCTGAATTGTTAGTTTTTCCAAATCCCTTGGAGCATGGGATTTTCTAAATTTATGGTATAATCCTCTTAACACTTTTCTCTCCCTATGACAGGCTAAATCAAACCATCTTTCCTTCCTTTCTTTACCTGTCTGATTACATTCACATCCTATTTTTGTAAAGTGAGGCGTCATCCATTGGATCAGTGCCTCATACATCCATATCATACTCTCTATCGGTTGACATGACTCCTCCCAAAATCCCTTTTTATCTGTACACCCTCATCTGACTTCAATAAATTTTCCACTTGCCCCTCCAAATTCCTATCCCATTGTCTCCTGACAATTCCTGGGTTTCCCAAATCACACCATAATCCTCCCAAAGACTGTAGGTCAGCACTGGGAAGTTGAAGGGATAGAGAGGCAGATGGTCACTCTCCCACCGGGAGTCCACCTGAAATTCTCTAACCTCATTAAGGAGATTAGCTGAAACTGCCACATAATCAATGTTACTACACCCTCTTGGTGAGATAAAAGTCAATTCTCATGGATAATCCTCTGATACTCAGTATCAGAGGATATTCAGTATATACAAGTCCATCTGATCAATTAACTTGGCAAAACAAATCCCATTTTTATTTATACCATAGTCTATAGCTTTCCTCTCAAATAACTGCGGGGTCTCTTCCTCTACCCAAACCTCCCATACTGCTGCAAATCTTCATCTGAGGCTCCCATACATGCGTTAAAATCCCCTGCCAGGAGTAGCTTCGCCTCTGGATATTGCTCTTCCAATACTTCTATTGTTTCCCAACTGGGTCCAGCAGATGTCATTATATGTCTTAGTTGTAAATGGAGGAATATAGACATTAATTATAACTATTTCCAATCCAGCAAATTGTAAAATCCCTCCTCCAAATATGTTTGAGCTAAGGGTAAAGAACTATATTTGGCCTGGAGTCGTTTGGAAAATAGGCAAGCAATTCCTCCTTTTGCTCTCCCTCTAGAAATTGCGGGAGTGGCATCTACCCAGCAACAAGTAAAACCTGGTATAATAATTTCTCCCTTATTCCAAGTTTCTTGTAAAAGTACAATATGGTATTCACAAAGGGATAGAGAATAAAATTTCTCTATATAATAATGTCTCTATATAAATCTATAATGCAACCGCACCTTGAGTGTTGTGTGCAGTTCTGGTTGCCCCCATCTAAGAAAAGATACAGTAGAACTGGAAAAGGTACAGAGAAGAACAACAACAATGATCAAGGGTATGGAATATCTTCTGTATGAGGAGAAGCTTGATAAATTAGGGTGCTTTGCTTCATCTTGGAGAAGAGATGACTAAGAGGGGATATGACAGAAGTTTAAAAAATCATGAGTGGAGTGAAACAATTAAATAGGGAGTTGTTGTTCACCCCCTCAAATAGTACTAGAACTAGGGGACACTCCATGAAATTAACTGGTAGCAGATTTAAAACAAATAAAATAAAGTATTGCCCCCCCTCCCCCCCCCCGCGCACACACAATTAACTTGTGGAATTTGTTGTCAGAGGGTGTGATTAAGGCCAGTAACACAGCTGGGTTTTTAAAAGGATTGGCTAAGGCTGCATTTCCATGTGTGATGGCGGCAGAGGGAGGGGCGAGGGAAGACGCGGCAACGTGGAGGAGCCGGCTGACAGGAAAAGAGTTGGTGCGAATGGGGATCTGCCTCGGTTTCTCTCGCACATGTCAGGGCAGGATTTTGCTACGCTTTTAACCTGTCAGCCGGCTCCTCCGTGCTGCCGCGTCTTCCTTCTCCCCTCCCTCTGTTGCCACCGCAGATGTGAATGCAGCCTACGATATAGGAGTGTGCATTTCGTTTTCATTTTTATGAAAACGAAAATCTAATTTTTGTTTTCATTTTCATAAAAACAAAAATAAAAAAATAATGATGAAAAACAAAATTGTTATTGTTATTATTTTTGTTATTGTCAGGCCCTGTTTTTGGAGGGGAAACCTGGTAAATAATTTCTAGGATGGGTGGAGGGAACAGACACCATGGAGCCAGGAGACATGATTGATGTCTCCTCTAGCGAATGGGCATAGCAAGCACATCCCAGACAGTGGCACTGCACTCTTTAATTGCTTAGTGTTTCCAGTCTTTCAGAACCAATCACAGGGGCTTTGGGAGGGCCCTGGGAAAGCTTTATACAGCCAGCCTGTTTGCTCTTGTTCTGGGTTAGTCGCTTGTTTGTCAGGTGGCATCTGCAGAACATTGGTGCTCTCTAGCAAAAATCTTTCCCAGCCCGCCTTGTGTCCTCAGTCACTCCACAACACGCATCCTCACACTACCCTTCTGTTACAAATCCAATCCCAGTACCTTTAATCCATCACTACCACAATCCTTATAATCCTTTATTCGTCTAACCCTCCCCCTGTCTGTGTTAGTGCCTGCCTGTCTGTCTCCCCATTGTACATATTATACATATAGTGTTAGCCAGTTAGTTTATTATAGGTATTATATATTTAGGATATATAGGATTCTAGCATAGGATAAGAATAGATAGATAGATAGATAGATAGATAGATAGATAGATAGTATTAATAAGTTATACATAATCAGACAGATACACCATGAGGAAGGGAAGGAGAGGGAGCTCTGGCCATTGGACAGTCAAGACAGGGGCAGGTGGCCCCTCAGACACTGGAAGAGGGTGTGGATGTGGAGGGGTCGCCCCTCCTGCCACTGCCAGCTCACCCTCCAAGGTGAAACACCCAGCCTTTTCCACCCTGCAGCAGCAGCCCTTCTTGGGGGAAGAAGCCACTGAGAAATTGGGGTCGATGGCAGGTGGTGATGGTCAAGGCACGGACCCCCAGTCTTCCACCAGCAGTGGAACTGGAGGGGAAGGCAAACAAAAAGTGCAGCACACCCTTCTTGAAGCAAACACTGGCACCGGCAGCACCAATGTGGGGGCAGATGTGGCCACGCCACTGGCAGTGATAGTGATGTTGGTGCTGATGTGGGTGCTGTGGGTGATGCTGGGGCAGGGGCACCCACCTGTTCTGTTGGGCAGACTTCCCCCCACCCCCTGGAACCATCATCCAGGGGGCAACAGCAGTTGGGAAGAATTTGGGGGAGGAGTTGCTTGAGCTCACAATCCCTCCCCCCCCCCCCATTAGCAGCAGCACCCCAAGCAGCCCTTTAACGTCTGACCAATTGGCTGGTAGCAGCAGGAGGAGAAACCCTGTTGGCATGGACTCCCAGGATGATAGGAGCAGGCTGAGGAGCAGAGCAGCACCACTAGTAGTATTAGTAGCAGCAGCAGTAGCAGTAGCAGTAGTATTTGTAGTAGGCACATCCTGTTGGTGGAGGAGGATCTGGGAAGTGAGGTGGGTGAGGAGAAGACCCCAGATGTTCCCCTGCCTCCAGTTGCTCCCTCAGGTAAAAAGGCAGCAGTCCCCAGTGTGGGCAGAAAGGTGGGAAAGCTCAGGCATTCTACTTTGTGGGTGCATTACTGCCAGGCGGAGGATCCCAATGTGGCAGTGTGCAACCACTGTGGGACTGAGATATATCGGGGTAAGGACCGGGCACACTTTACAAATGCAAGTATGATGTGGCACATGTGCTTCAAACACCAGTCCCTGATGCTGCAAGTGGAGGCAGGCCCAGCAGCAGAGATGGGTGGCATTCCTGCTGCTCCTGTGACTCAAGATAATGATACGCATAAAGGCAAGGGCAGGCCAGAGGAAAAGCAAGTCCCATCTCAACCCCCTGTGTGTAGCTGGAGGTGACGATGGAGGAACTGGGGTGGGGCCAGATGGCATTGGGAGGGTAGCAGGTAGCAGCAAAGCACATCACTCACTGTATTGAGGAGATTATTGCACTTGATAACCAGCCCTTCTTGGTGATTGACAATGGGGGGTTTAGGGGGCTGTTGGAGCTGGCATTCCCTAACTATAAGATTCCCTCCCGCACCACCTTTGGCAAGCGGGTGTTGCCCTCCCTGTATTGGGCACCCAGGGCACAGGTGATGGATCTGCTGGCAAAGGCAGAGGGGGCTACCGTGCACTTTACGACTGATATCTGGAGCAGCAGAGGTGTGCAGTGTTCATCTTCGGAGGAATCGCTCTCCGCCCTGTCGTGTGAGGCGGCTGCCTCCTCTCCCTGGTGCCACTTCATATGTTCCCGGAGGGCTTGTCTCATCTGGTCTGTAGTAAATTCAGATGGGTTTATCCTCCTTTTGTTGCATTCCTCCATAAGCTGTTCTTTTTTCATGTTCTTTAGTCCTTTGATTGTAGGGGCCATTCTCGTGTGTTTTCCTTTTTCTGTCCCTATCCCCGAAATCAAGACTAAAATAACAAACTGCCACTCTGTTCCACGATTTGCTTATTTTCTTTCTCAGAGCTGAGTTCCAGACTCCTGGTATTCTCAGTCTCTGCAGGTATGGGATTTACTCCCCTCAGAGGATTCCAGTCACCTGGCAGTGCTCCTCTACTTTCTACACATTGGTCCACAAGCTGAGTGTAACCCTTCTCATTGGGCAACAACTGTCATGGGTTGGAGGTCTGCATCCCCACTTTACCGGGTTTGAGTGACTCAGTTTCCCTCGTGTACAGCCCACTCAAATCAGTTTATCTCTCTGGCCAATTCAAGTCTGCCGCAGGGACAACCCCTTTGTCACCCAAGGGCCCGATCCTTCCCGTTTACAGACTCCTTAATCTCTGGGTTCACAAGAGCTTGAGAACTCTTGTTGCTCACTTGTGTTCCAATGATAGACACAGACACTTCTTCATAAAGATAAGAAGTTAGTTTATTGATTACATAAGAAAGATTGTTGATACAGAGTGGTTACTAGAAATCAAAGGTAAATATAACGCATTCCTGATCTATGCTGGTTGAGTTCCTAAATAAGCATCTTACCCTACCAAGGTCCATAAGTTCTGGTTCCTCAGTCATAGGTGTAGAATGACTGGGCACTGATCTCTTAGTTGGTAGAAAGCAGAGTCATGCCTTTCAGTCCATGGTTTCCAGCCTTGCTTGCTGGCAGGATCCAGGATGCCAATGAGAGTGCTCCAGATGGCTAAGCAACAGAGCTCCTGAAGGTGGCTTAATGGCCTCCTTAAGTACTTTTCATGGTCTCTTTGTTTTCGGCTTCCCACCTTGGAGAAATCCGAGGTCTGTCACGTAGGCAATGGCTACCTGCATTCGCATTTTTAATGTCCCTGGCCATCCGTCTGGGGCAAATCAACAAACTGCCTTTCCATTTCCTGGAGTTTGGTCACGTGTCACCATCCTGATTTGGGTTTTACAGTTCTCAGTTGTAACATTACATACATGTTGCATGTTTTGCTTTACATATTTACTAGGCTTGTAGTCTACATGTAGTATCACACGTGTGTGACCCTATGTTCCTCCATGCCACGCAGCATGCCTACCTCTCCCTGACTGCTCACTGGTGGGAGTTGCGGGAGGAAGGAACATCAGTTGGCAGTCAGCAGGAGGCAGCAGGGGCAGGATACAGGTGGGCCCTGCTTCAGGCTCAGGTCATGGGCCAGAGCCACACGTCTGCCAACATTTTGGAGCCTGGAGACCCTGAATAGGATGGTGGAGGGGTGGCTAGGCAGAGAAGCAGGAGGTGTCATTAGGGGGTACATGGTGATGGATAATGGGAGCAAAATGAGGCAGGAAGTGAGTGATGGCAATTTTGTGGGCATCATGTGTTTCCCACACATTGTTCCTGGTGGTAAAGGATGGTCTGGGCCTTGTTGGAGAGGAAGTGGGTGGCTGACTCCCTTAGCAATCTAACAGGAAGATTGTGGTGCATTTTAACCACAGCATCGAGGGCAGGCAGTGCATGCAGGAGAAGTAGGCAAAGCTGGGCATAATGGAGCACTGTCTCATCCAGGATGTATCCACCCAGTGAAATTCCACCTATCTCATGTTGGAGCAGCACGTCCTACATAAGATGGCCCTGGATGGGGACATCAGGATGGAGCGGGCACTTACATGGTCACAGTGGCAGACAATGGGGCAGATTGTGCACAGCCTTAAACCTTCTTAAGTACGCAAAGGAGACCCTGAGCATCACCTCTGCCACCCCAGCCAAGTCATCCTTGTGATGCAGTTCCTAAGGAAGAAGCTGGCAGGCTTCATGAGGGTGCAGGCGCAGTTGGCGGAGGAGCAGCACCTCTTACCAGATGTGGTGGGCCTGGTAGAGAGGCTGCAGGTGGCGATTAGGAAGCAGCTGGATCCCATGATAAAAAAGGAGTATGTTCTCGCGGTGCTCTGTGACCCCTGGATGAAGGGGCGCATGGCACCTTCACCCTCTATAAGCAGGAGTTGGTAGAGAGGGTACACAGGGCAGAGAGGGGCTTACGCCAGGACCAGGGGAGTGATGCACAGGGGAAGTAGCAGAGCGGAGACAGAAAGCATTCCTAGTGCCAGGGCCAGCAGCAGCAGGGTCACTCCTCTGCTGGGCCACCCCTGGGCAGGCTCTCTGGACACAGGCTGTTGGGAGGGGGGCAGGCAACCACAGCAGCACCTATGCCCACAGGCCTGACAGCACTGAATTAGCAGTGGTCCAATACTTGGAAGAGTCAGTGGAGGATCCCAGCAGCGATCTGTTGACCTACTTGATCCACAAAAGGCGGGTGTGCCAGGCCCTGGCCAAGGGTGTTCCAGGAGTTATTAAGCTGCTTACCAACCAGTCTTCCAAGTAAGGGGGTCTTTTCTATGACAGGGAACATTGTGAGCCCGCATTGCTCACGTCTGTTATCTGAGTTGGCAGACGAGCTGGTATTTCTAAACGTCAGCTTGCCGTTGGTGGGATTCCCTGAGTTTGCCTGTGAGACGGAGTGAGGGGCACACTGCTAGGGCTGATGCGGCAGCAGCTGTTACCGGGCCGTGATTCCATTCCACCATTTTGGAATTGCCCGCACCACACTGCGGCTTTTCTGCTGACATTCTGCTAATTCCGCCGGCATTCTGAAAATTGCGGAAACTATCGGAAAAATTGCAGAATTGTCGAAAACTGTCAGAAAACTGCTGTTCCGCTATTTTGTGGTGCTGGCAGAATGGCGGAAGTAGTGAAAATGTCATGTTTCCGCTATTTTGCGAAGCCTGTGGAAGTAGCGGAATGAAATTAGCGGAACTGCGGAAGTAGCATAATGAAACTAGCGTAATGAAAGCCTCTGCCACGCCGTACCACTAATTGTGGAAACGCTGTTTCCAGCGGAAATAGTTACCGCTGCGGCATTCCGCTACAGCCCTACACACTGCCATCTCCAGGAGCAGCTCAATATGAGTGTGAGAGAGAGACAATCTGTGCCCCAAACATACCAGCTGCCACAAAGAGAGAGAGAGAGAGAGAGAGAGAGAGAGGTTATCTGTGCCAACCCATGTCCCCTTGGGGTGTTATGCAGCAAGCTGACAACTCTTTTCACATTTGCCATGCCATGCTTAATGCCACAGTCTACTACTAAGGGTGTGCAGGCAGGGGGGACCCGGTTTCTGCTCCCTCCAGAGCCTGACCTACCTGGTGGTGCCGAGTCTCTGGATCTGGCGGCAGTGGTGGGGCCGGCTCCGGCGGTGGCAGCGGAGCGCTTCAGGCCTCTACTAGGCCTTCCAGGTCACTTGATCGGGTCACCTGACCTGGAAGGCCTAGTAGAGGCCTGAAGCGCTCTGCAGCGCTGCTGGAGCTGAACCCACCGCTGCCACCATGAGATCGAAACCATCTGTGCCTGCCAGCTGCCACCTGCTGCTGAGAGAGAGTGAGAGAGAAAGAGAGAGAGACAATCTGTGCCAGCTAGCTGTCACTTGCTGCTGAGAGAGAGAGAGAGAGAGAGAGGCTATCTGTGCCAATCCATGCCCTCTTGGGGTGTTATGCAGCAAGCTGACAACTCTTTTTACATGTGCCATGCCATGCTTAATGCCACAGTCTACTACCTGCCTCTGCTCCTCCTCCTCCTCTGCCTGTCTGCCTGCCTCCTGCTCCTCCTGCTCCTCCTGCCCACTAGTGTCTCTCTCTCTCTCTCTCTCTCCTCACATACACATACACATACACACACACACACACACTGCCCCTGGCTGCTGCCACCTGCCGTCATGAGAGAGGGGGACCATCTGTGCCCACCTGCACCATGAGAGAGAGAAGGTTAAGTGCCCACCTGCTGCCACCCACTGCCATGAGAGAGAGAGAGAGAGAGAGAGAGAGAGAGAGAGAGAGAGAGAGAGATCATCTTGCCCGGCTGCTGCCATCCACTGCCATGAGAGCAAAACCATCTGTGCCTGTCAGCTGCCACCTGCTGCCATGAGAGAGAGAGAGAGAGAGAGAGAGACCATCTGTGCCAGCTAGCTGTCACTTGCTGCTGAGAGAGAGAGAGAGAGAGAGAGAGAGAGAGAGAGAGAGAGAGTATCTGATCGGGGAAATTGTACCCTGATGATTTTGTTAGATCTTTTGGCGGGGTGTTGTTGACATGACTGTGAGACCTGGCAGGGGTGCAAAGGACCGCTCACTCATTCCTGACTAGGAGAACCCAGAGAGTAGTGATGTCCAGTGGCTCATTGTCCCCTTAGGAGCTCCTTTGTGGGGTCCCACAGGGTTCCATCTTGTCCCCACTCCTGTTCAATGTGTATCTGAGATCCCTGGGCAAGATCATTAGGAGATCTGGAGTCAAGTGCCATCAATATTCTGATGACACCCAGCTCTATCTCCCCTTTTCATCTCACCCAGGTCCTGCAGTCTCGGTGCTTACCCAGTGCCTGGCTCCCAATGGGGACTGGATGTGGGTGAGGTGATTGAAGATGAGTTCAGACAAGACCAAGGTGATTATTGCTGGCTGGTCGTGTGACCTGGGAGATATAGGAACCCCTGTTATTGATGTGGTCTGGTCTCCCTTGGTCACTCAGGTTCACAGCTTTGGGGTCCTCTTGGATCAACTGCTGCACTTGGCTTGCCAGGTTGTGGTGGTGGTCAGGAGTGCCTTTCACCAACTGCATCTGGTGAAAAGACTGCGTCCATTGTTATCAGATTTGGATCTGGCCACCGTCATCCATGTCTTTGTAGCCTCGAGGCTGGACTATTGAAATGTGGCCTATGCGGGGCTGCTCTTGAAGACTGTTTGGAAGCTGCAGTTGGTGCAGAACACGGTGGCCCTGGTGCACACCCCTACTTTCTACCACCTTTCACACTGTTGACCATGGCCTCCTCCTGGATTCACCACGCTCCCTTGGTTTCCGGAACTCTGTTTTCAACTGGTTCTCTTCATATCTATCAAACCGCTCCTTCAATGTTTCTTTTGCTGGTACCTCCTCTATGTTGCTTCCCCTCTTTGTAGGAGTTCCCCGGGGCTCTGTCCTGTGCTCCCTTCTATTCTCCCTTTACACTGTTTCTCTGGGTAAACTCATTGAAACCCACGGCTTCCAGTATCACCTGTATGCTGATGACACGCAACTCTTTCTCTCCACTCCCACGTTCTCACCCTCCAACCAGACTTGTATTGCTGACTGTCTTTCTGATATCTCTGCCTGGATGTTTCGTCACCAACTCAAGTTTAATATGGCTGAGACTGAACTCCTCACCTTTCCCCCGAAATGTTCCCCTCCTACTTCCCTCTCAATTTCCATTGAGGGAGTCACCATCCAGACAGTCACTCAGAAAAATAACCTGGGATTCATCTTTGACTCCTCCCTCTCCTTTAAGCCTCAGATCCAGGCTGTTACTAAATCCTGTCGCTTCACTCTGTACAGTATTGCTAAAATCTGGCCCTGCTTTAGTGTTGCCAGTGCAAAAACCCTAGTCCATGCTTTAATCATCTCTTGCCTTGACGACTGCAGCTTCCTCCATACTAGCCTCCCCTGCTCTGATCTGGCCCCCCTCAACTCCGTTCAGTGCTCTGCAGCCCAAATCATCCACCTTGCCTGTCACTTTGACCATGTTCAGCCCCTTGTCTCCTCCCTGCACTGGCTCCCTCTACGGGAACGCATTCAGCACAAGATCCTGGTCTTCACCTTCAAGGATCTTCATGGCCTTGCTCCCCCATATTTCTCTGCTCTTTTATCCCACCAATGTCCTGCCCAGAAGCTTTGCTCCTCCTCTGCCCCTTCCCTTGCCTGCTCATGAACCTCTTGTTCCTCTAAACATCTTCGCCCCTTCTCCCTTGCTGCCCCTCATGCCTGGAACTCCCTCCCTGGATACATTCACTCTGCTCCTTCCCTCCCAACTCTCAAATCCCTCCTGAAAATCCACTTCTTCCATCAGGGCTTCCCTAGCTTGTCATAAGTGAAACAGAGTCCTTTCCCCCCCCTCACTCAGAATTTAGTTCCCTGTAACTAAGTGAAGCACGTGAGCCTGCAACTTCTCAGCCTCATGAATGTACTCTTGTCTCTCCCAATGTTTACCTCTCCCTCGTCTCCACCTCCCTTGTCTCTTAGTTCATGAGTTCACAAACATTTTGTGGCTATGTACCCCTTTTCAACTTTAGGGAAGAGTGAAGTACCCCCAATTCATTTGCATACATTTACACAGCCATGTGATCTGCAGCAGCTGGATCATGCCATGGACCCCCAAGGAATGCTTCACAGACCCCAAGGGGTTTGCAGACCCCAATTTGGGAACTACAGTCTTAGATTGTAAACCCTTTAGGAGTAGGGACCTTTCTGTAACTATAGATTGTGCAGTGCAGATCTATAGTTACACTATAATACTGTTTTTATTATTGTTAGAATTGTGAGCCTCTGTGGGAAATGTGGTATATAAATTAAACTAAATAAATAAATCTATGCCTGCCTGATGCCACCTGCTACCATAAGAGAGAAGCCATGTGTGCCCAGCTGCTGCCACCCATTGACATGAGACAGACAGTAGTATGTGTGCCCAGAACAGCTGACACCTGCCAGAATGAGTGAATGAAGCCACTCTTCCACCCTTGGGTTATCCCAGCAAATCACACACCCCCACACACACTTTGGGGTGCCCAACAAATATGCTCTCCCCACTGGGGCATTCACTGCAAGTTGAAGCAACACCCACACACATCTCGGGTGCTGCCCAATGTCCTCCTGCCCCCCTGGGCCATTCCCTGCAAGTTGATGATACCCCCATGCACCTGGGTTGCCAGTTCTGCTGCCCCCTGGGGAATTCCCTGCAAGCTGATTACCCATCCCTGACTGCTGCTACTTTGTCACCAGTGCCCGGCTCCTGCTGCCAACTACCCACCTGCCAGTCTCTTTCTCTCTCTCACCAGTGGCCAGGGCACCAAGGGAAACATGGTTCCACAAATCCTGGATCTAGCTGGAATTCCTTCTAGAGGGAAATTCCCCATGAAATTTCCCTGCTTTGTGACATCGCCACACACAAGTCTCTGACTGGTTTGCATGCAGTGATGTCACCCATCAATCATTACATGCAAGTCTCTGATTGACTTGAATGCAGTGACTGATGGGTGACATCCTTGCATGAAAAACAATCAGAGGCTTACATGTGATCAGCATCCATCTCCCCAGCCCAACCTGCTCAGGAACTCTGAGTGTCCTGAGCTGAGGAGGGGGTGGTAGCCATCCAAGAAGGGGTGAGTTGTGGCTCCGGGGGTGGAGGAGGGGCCAGAGGCCCAAGTGGACTGGGGACGGTGTGGAAGGCAACCCTCAGCACCTACCCACCCAGTAGGCATGGGCGAACAGATCGCGGTTCGTGTTCGGCCGTTCGGTTCGGCCACGGTCAGTTCGTGTGTTCGTGTTCGGCGGTTCGGTTCGGCCGCGTTCGGTTCGTGTGTTCATGTTCGGTCGTTTGGTCGTACCTCGCGTTCATGCTCGCCCGTTCGGTTCGGTGGCGTTCGTGTTTGGCCGTTCGTGTTCAGTTGTTCGGGCAGGTCGTACGTTCGTGGTCGGGCGTTCGGTTCGTTCGCGATCGGGTTGTGCGTTCGTGTTCGGTCGTTCGGTGTTCGGGTGGTTCGCGCGTTCGCGTTCGGCCGTTCGGCCGTTCGGCCAGAAATATCGCGAGATCGCGGGAAGCC
>QEPC01005751.1:970760-990201 GCA_003113815.1 Sphenodon punctatus | reverse complement strand
TCTCTCCCCCAGCTCCTGTCTCTCAGATTGTAAGCCCTAGGGGCAGGGACCGTGTCTATTTTATTACTTTGTAAAGTGCCAGGTACACTGCTGGTGCTATATAAATGTTTGTTAATAATAATAATAATAATAATAATAATAATAATCCCAACCCCAAGAAAAGGGGAACAAGAGGCCTAGGGGCCTGAAGGGCACATAATGGACCTAGAGGATAAAAGTACAGGGGAGCGATTGAGCCGGTACTTCATGTGCCTAGGGGGAGCAGGGTGTAGGCGATTGAGCCAGTCACTAGGCACGAGCCTCTGCCTTAGGGGCAAATGAACCTAGCAGGGTGTAGGCGATTGAGCCGACTGGGGTCAACTGACACTATGGTGACTATGGGTGGAAGAGTAAGTGATGGAGCTGACCACCAGAGTCGCACGAGAATCCTGGGAGGAACCATATTGTTCTGGCATAGCACATGACCAGCGTAGGCTGGCTTTAAGGGTCCCAGAGCTGGGAGGGCCAGAAGGAATGGGTGGGCCAGCCTTCCACCCTAGAAGGGGTCTCATGGGAAATATATGTGATAATTCCTGACTATGAAAAATCCTGAAAAGTTGGTGGATAAATGTAAGGGGCTGTGGAAATCCCCTAGGAGTCTGTAAGTTGGGTGGAGACATGCTCCCCAACAGGAAGAGTTAATTCCTTTAGACAGTTGGGTGGCAGTGGCTCCCCAGCTGCTAAACCTGGTGAAACAGGCCTGACCATAAGGGGAGATGTGGAGGTCAGGAGGGTGTTAAAGCCCAATTGGGGTGCCAGACCCTGTGGTGAGAAGCTGCACCCTGCTAGACGTAGAAGCCAGTCTTCTCTGGGAGAAGTCTGTCTCCCTGAAGGAGGAGGGGTGTAGCAGGGAGCAGTCCTGTGCGGCTGCTGCTCTTTTAAGAAGGGAGCAGCATGGGTTTGCCAGAGGGCTGAGCATGCCCAGGGGCATGGCAAAGACATCCCCTAGCTGGGGAACAACCTGTGGGGTAAATAGGCTGAGAAACCCCTGTGACAGCGTGGGCAGGTTAGTGGCCCTTTAAGGCTGATGAAAGGAAGCCTGACCACGCCCATTCTGCCTGTACATAAGGAGAGCAAGGCAGAAAGGAAGGGAGTCTCTGCCAGGGAGCCGAAGGAGTAACATCTCCCTGAACAAGCCTGCCTGCTCTATGCTATCCAGGGTACTGAAGACTGGAGAACCAGAGAGACCCAGGCAAGTGGCAGAGGCTTTGCCCAGGCCTTTTGCCTAAGGAAGGCTTGGCCAGAGCCTGAAGGCTTTGAAGCCTTGCTGGATGGACTTTGGGGGTTGATATTGTGGTGATTCTGTGCTTGAAAAAGATGGACCTGGGCCTGCAGGGTGGAGGTGACTGAGCCGGCAGCCCCAGGTACACTGGACATGGGTAGTGTCTAATAAAGGACTGTGGACTAATACCCTCTGGACTGGGTGGTGTGTCCTGAGCGGGTACCCCCTTCCTTGAAGAGGGGGATTCAGCCGAGGCTCAAGGCTTAAACGGCGTATCAGGGGGTGAGCTAATTCCCCAGAGTGTGACCCCAGCACCCCCGTGTGGTCCTGGGAGACCCCCTGCTACAATAATACCTTGGGTGAGGGGTACAATCTGTCCAAATCTCATCCATCTGAATGGAAGACAAAGAAGTTATAACTGGACATGCATATGCATCTTCTATTAAGATCACAAAAAGCCAATTGATTATAACATTGAAACCATTTATCCAACCTTTCTGAACTTAGGCGGGGATTATCCTTTAGGTGAGGGGTATATTTTGTCCAAATATTATTCAATTTGGATGAAAAACAAAGCCGTTAGAGCTGGAAATGTATTTCCCATTGAAACCAATACAAAATAAAAATAAAAACTAGGGCTGAAATGCATTCACTTAATTAATTGTTTTATTTATTTATTTATTTACATATGTTCAAAATTTGTATACCACCCCCTCCTGCCCAATGGCACCTCAGGGCGGTGAGAAATTTATAAAAATCATAATATAATATATAATATAATATAATATAATATAATATAATATAGCACTTAAAACCATAAAACAACAGAGTCCTGAGAAGCAATTTTGAGAGAACCAATTTTTTTCTTGCGAAAATACAAGAATTGTCACTGAGATCTTGGTACAATCTCAATAACAGACAGAGATCTCGGTTAAGAATTTTTTCTCAAAATACTAGTTACTGTTACTGTTTACCATTTACTGCAATTTACCATTTACATGGTCAGCAGTACACTGTAAATCAGTATACAGTAAATGGTAAATTGGGGTAAATGGTAACAGTAAACAGTAAGCGGTATTTCAAGAAAAAATTCTCGACTGAGAAATGTCGAGAATCAGCATTTTTCTCCATTACCGTTTCTTGCTTTAAATGAGCTCAGAACCACGATTCTCGATGATAACAGAAAAACTCAAGATCGAGTTTCATCCCTAGTAAAACTGAAAATGAAAAACAAATATGAAAATAAATATGGAAACTAATGACATTTTAATAATGAAAACGAAAGGAATAGCGGGGGGGAACTCTGTGCACACCCCTAATAAGATTCTGGAGGGTAGGTCCATTAATGGCTGTTAGTTTAGTCAATTGGGGATTGTAACCTCTGACTGTCGGGAGCTGGGAGACAACAGCAGGGAATGAATCACTCTGTTATGACCTTTTAGGTACTTCTCCAAAGTGACCGAGAATGACCATTGTCGGACCGTGTAGCACTCTCCTGCTTGTGCCTTGTACACCATGCCCTTCCCTCGCAGCTCATACCACCCACTCCAGGATGTAAACATCCTGGAGTGTGTAAATTTACACGTACTGTGTAAATAAGGGTATAATTAGCATGTGCTGGGGTGGGGGTGAGGTTGTGACCAAAGGAAAAAGTCAGAGCGCACTCTCCTCAAGCCTTCTGGGAAGAGCGTGGTAGAGATCAAAATAAATATATAAATATTACCTTAGTTGCACCCTTGGTCAGTCTACCACTACCACCAACCAGCCCCCTTTGGAAAATTTTAAAGATGGGTTTCATTCTCCCTCCCCTGCCACCCCTCCTCTTTTCCTCATCCCTCCCCAACCTTTGCGTGGCTGAGAAAAAGGCTTATAATCATTTAGTTGCTTCCCTTTACATAATTGAAATCATTAACCTTCTCATTTAATGAAAAACATGACTTGGGGGCTTTGGCACTGAACAGGGCCCGAAAGGCCTTTGGGGAACTGGAGGAGCAGGGGGGCTGGTTCATGCATTTGCTCAAGGCTCATGCTGGATACTGTAAATTTCTACAAGTCAGAATAAAATGCCTGACCCAGATGAAATGTTATTTGAATGTGGCCACCGGGAGAGAGGGCTAAAAACCTAACAACTATGTCTTCGTTTCATGCTTCTGTTTGGGGACTGAGGTATGGTTTTCTCTGCCTGGCGGGGAGTGGGGGGGGCTAGCCATGCCATTTCGTTCCAACAGAGAAGTCATCCACTATGACCATCCAGAGGTTTGTGCCCGCCAGTCCCATTTCTCCGACTATATTTAGTCCATTATGAATATGTAATAGCATTGAAAATGATTCACCCAGACATCCCTCTGTCCAGCTTAATAACATCAAAGTCATTAATGGAGAAGGGAAAGTTCACTCTGACAGTGGGGCCTGGAAAGGCAAGCCTGCCCCTTCCTCTGCCTGTCCTAACAGATAGCCTGTGCACAGCGAAGCCTCCCCTCCCCCACACACTGGCCTGAGCTTCGGGAGTGGAGCCCTTTTCAGCAGCCAAGCTCGCCTTCACAGACATGCTGAACCAGTCAAGAATCTGTGTCACTGAGAAAGAAAAATGACCGACTAACGATTGCTTCATGTGGGATTAGGCGGTTTTTGGAAATGCCTCCCTAGCCCTCTCCAGATATTTTATTTTGTTTTAGTAGCAGTGAAGAAACACCCCCGAGCAAGGGGGAACAGCTCCTGCTCGGTCTCTCAAAAGCCCCTTCCGTGACTCTTCAAACTGGCAGCCATTCTCTCCATTCAAACTTCAGAGAAATTTAAACGCATTGGGATGAGCTCAGGGGCAGCCACCTCTTGAATTGTTGAATCCTTGACCCCATGTGGCAGTGGCCATGTCTTGCATCCATTTGGGCTGCACACATCTACCAGGTAATGAGGAGATGGAAGGGCCCACTCTGTAAAGGACTGCCTAGAACCAGTTACAATCTTTAGTTCAAGCCTAATAATTAATAAACCAGTTCCCAAACCTGTGCAATCCTTAAGTTGTTAATTTGATAAGAACATTGGCAAAATCATTTTTGAATCATACAATCATAAGGATGGAAGAGACCTCAGGTGTCAGCAAGTCCAGCCCTCTGCAATGATGTAAAATTAACCATAAGCAGCAAATAGTTATCCAGCCATCGCCTTCTCATAAATCCCACCGTTCTTGCACTTAGAAAGTTCTGTAAGAACCTGGGTTTGAACCAGCCCCCTTGGGGCCCTGAGTGCTGAATCTGGCAGTGGCTCTACAGCGCTAACAGTTCCCACTGACCAGGGCCCAGTATTGGACATAAGATCTTCTGCAGTGCTACTCAGGTCACACCCCTCTTATCCTTGCTCCACACTCCAGTTTCCTGGTTGGCTACTGACATGTATATAAGGAAACTGGGTGGATCATCAGTCACTTTCTGGTTCCTGTAATGTCATTGCCTTCCTGTTTCTACCTGCCTCATGTGTCATCCTAATGTCCCCCTATGCACTTTGGACTGGCTCTCCACTCCCTACCCATAGTGTGTGTGTTTGGAGCCAGCCGGAAGCTGACCCCTCTCTCCTAGAACCCATTCTTTTAGATCCCACTGGTAAATCTAGCTGCTGGATACTATGACTTAGCATCTGCTTGATGCAACCCTTATAAAACTGCCCAGGGGACCCACTCTGCCCAGTGACAGTTCTGCATTAAGAACATAAGTACATAAGTACTGGGTCAGACCAATGATCCATCAAGCCCAGAATCCTGTCTCCAAAAGTGACAAATCTCTGTCTCTTGGGAGAAGTACCCAACATGTTACAATGGCAATCCATTCCCTGTTGTCCCAGCCCCCAACAGTAAGAGGTTATGTCCCCCAAACCTACTTGGCTAATAGCCATTAATGGACCTATCCGCCAAGAACTTATCCAATCCCCTAGGGGTGGGACTCTGGGCAAAATTTCGGTTTCATATTGGTTTTGGTTCTCATTTTATCGGTTCTTATTTCGGTTCTCAGTTCTCTCAGTATCATTCAATAAAAAAACCAATACAAAAGATATGATACCGCTGCGCCGATACCAAGAAAGAACTGAAATATTGGATTAATCCAATATAGTAATGATTGGGTATTTTCTGTTTTTTCCAAAACTGAAAGTCCCATCCCTACTAGCTACATTACCAGCCTTGACCACTTTCTCTGGCAATAAATTCCACAAGTTAACTGTGCACTGAGTGAAAAAATACTTTCTCTTATTTGTTTTAAATCTGCTGCCAGTTACTTCCATAGAGTGTCCCCTTGTTCTACTAATGATAGAGAGGGTAAATATCCGCTGCCTATTAACTCATTCCACACCACTCATGATTTTATAAACTTCTATCATATTCCCTCTCAGTCGTTTCTTCTTCAAGCTGAAGAGCCCCAGCCTATCAAGCCACTCTTCATATGGGAGCTGTTCCATACCCTTGATCATTTTTGTTGCCCTTCTCAATACCTTTTCTAGTTCTACTATGTCTTTTTTGAAATGGAGCGACCAGAACTGTACACAATATTCCATGTGCGATCATACCACCAATTTACATAGAGGCATTATGATATTTTCAGTTTTTTTCTGTATCCTTTTCTGAATGATAATGTTCTGTTTGTTTTTTGACCACTGCCAGTCCGCCACACACTAAGGAGAGGTTCGGTTTTGGGAGTTCCCTACCTGCCCCTCTCCACCCCAAAGCCAGCTTGGGTCCACGTGGACATGGATACTGTGACGCTCAGAATCAAGCCTCTCCATCTCAAGATTGTACTTCTGTCATCTTTTCCATTGATTACTGTGTTGACATGTGTCCATGAGACCATGGAGGAGGAGCTGGAAAATCAGTGGGACATGAGGCCAGGGGACGGAATGGTAGGCATAGGAGTGGTGGGGTGCTGGGGTACAGCAAGGTGCTGGCTGCCAGGGGGGAAGGCAACAAGGTGGCTTGGTGTGGGAGACATAGAAACATGGTGATATGGCATGGGCACAGGACAACATGGGGTATTTTTAGACGTGACAGGCCTCCCTTTTACCACGGCCCAGGATCCGTTTCAGATCCTGGTCCGGAATCAGGCCAGCCAGCCTTTAGATGTGCTGGCCTGATTCTATTCAGGGATCGGGGAGGGGGAGGGGCTGTGCGGTGCGACATGCAGCCGCACAGTCCTGACCCACCACGCTCCCCTGGCCTCCCACCCTCCAGTAGACGGGCAGGAGCAGCGGCCAATCTGGCCGCTGCAGCCGATCCCGGATTGTGGATGGGACCACAATCTGGGATTGGTGGAAGGTAACAGATGTTACTTTCTGCTGATCCTGGATCATGGTTGTGCTAACCACGATTCCGGAGCTGAGACCGGCCTCACCTCCGGAATCGTGGTTAATCTGATTCCCGCCGGAGGTTCACTGGGGTGAATATCTGGCGGGAATCCTTTAGACGTTACGGGCCTCTCCTCCACCCCAGGGGATTGACTGTGGTAAGAGGGAGGCCCGTAATGTCTAAAAATACCCACTGTGTGAATGGCAGTGGTTGATTTCTGTATGTTCTTCGCTCCCCTACAGTGCTCACAGGAAGACAGCCAAACCTTGCTTGGTTCCTGCTGTCGCGACAACTGCTCCAGTAGCTGCAGAGGCCAGGTAGTTACTTCTCCTCCCCTTTGGTGGTCCTGTGACTTAAGAACTGGATGAGTGGCAGGTGAAAAAATTGGGCCAGGAAGGTGGGTGGGACTTCCTTTGTTTTGCTACAGGTCCACTGCAACAGACATGCCTGGAACCCACCGTTACAAGCATCCAGTGGAACTGGCAGCACAGGGAATTTTCTGTCCTGGGAGCTGCTTGGGGAGACCATATAGCAGGCAGACAAGATCTACAATGCCATACAGGGCATGTCCAGGGCCCATCGGGAGCTGCTGTGGCAAAACACAGCAGAGTGCAAGGCTTTTTTTGCTGCCAAGGCTTTCCTGGACTGGCAGGAGTCTGAGCACCAAATAGAAAACTGAAAAGCTGTGCTGAGCCTGCCTCTTCCCTCAGCTTCCCCCATCTGTTTCCAGTCCTAGATAAAGTGATCACATGGGTAAACATGTGCAGCACCTACAATACTACTCCCTGTTAACAAATGGGAGGGAAAGCTGGAGGGAAGAGGTGGGCTCAGCACAGCTTTTCAGCATCCTGTTGGGTGCTCAGAATCCTGATAGCCAATAGACTGCTCAAGATCTGCCCCCTCCATCCTGCTCTCCCCATCCTGTCTGTAGGGATGTGTGAATGCAGTTCGGGGATTCGGGCCAAACTCGGGGTGTTCAGCCCATCGGCAAACCCCCCAACCCGAATTTCCCCCTGCCCAAACCGCCCAAACAAAGTTTGGGTTCCGAACCCGTTCGAGCGGGGGGCAGGGGGGAACCCAGTTTTCCCTCCCTCCACGCTGCGTGGGTGGAAGGGGCACCAGAGCTCACCTCCCCCCCCACCCTGCGCAGCCTACTAAACATTTTTTTTTTTAAAAACCACCCCAGGGATCCCCCTACCTCGTGGCGCCGGGGCTCCAGCCCCGGGTCCCGCGGTGGTGGGTCCGGTTCCAGCAGCACTGTGGAACGCTTCAGACCTCTACTAGGCCTTCTGGGTCAGGTGACCAGGTCAGGTGACCTGGATGGCCTAGTAGAGGCCTAAGCTCTCTGCTGCCGCCGCCGGAGCCAGCCCCGCTGCTGCCACCGGCAGACCCAGGGAGCCCTGGCACCACCAGGAAGGTCAGACTCTGGCCCTGGGTCCAGCAGCAGCACCATCCCTGCCCAGTGCCCTAATGCAGATGCAGGAGGGAATTTGGGTTGCACAGGAGGCAACTGATGGGCTGCAGGCAGAATTTGATGGACTTGTCAGAGAGCGGTGTTAAATCCAAAATCACTTCTACAGTTGGGGCAGTAAAAAAGTTTGTTTCCTTTGGTCAGCATTCTGTAGCTGCTTCAATTAAAGTATTTAATATGAAGATTTTTTCACGCATTCTGGCCCTTTTTACACTAGATGCACCCCCCTCTCACCCACGTGGATGACTGGGTGGGTGAGGAGGGGGCGTCCATGTGACAGTAAGTGGGGATGGGTGGGGGTGCGTGCGTGCTATCACGCTCCACCCACCTGCACACATCGCCCACACACAGAGGCATTGGGGAAAACGGAGGTGCCTCCGTGCATGGAGATAGATGGAGATGGGTGGAGGTGGGTGCACATCCGTGCTGTACACCCCCCGCCATCTCCACCCACCCCACACAGACTGCAGAGCCTCCTCAGTTTGTTTAAAAAGGGCCTCTGTTTGGTGCAGAGATCTGGGGCTACTCAGTGACTGATGATGTCAATAGACCCTTTAACAGTTTTTTGCCATCTCTAATTGCATCTTCCTCCATCTGTTCCTGCTTCTTTTCTCAGGCTGGAAACAGGAATACATGACTTATGAGTCACGGCCAGGATTTTGCTAATTAATTTTTGGTTTAAAATACTTACTTTTTCACCCGTGATGCTTCCCAAGTTATGTTATTTGGAGGACTTGACTAGAACCCACACTTTAAGATCACCTTGGATTCAGTTTGTGGAGCATTCCTTGTCTACAATTGGCCTGGGCTATCTTAATGATATGATCGCTTTTTTTTCTGCTCGTGAAAATCTCTAGTAGTACAAAGATTTCGAGATATTTCTCTACAAGAGGATATTGCTGCGATCTGCCATTCGAGAATAGCTCCATTATACTCTTTGTGGAAGCTAGATGGAGGCTTGGGATATTATTTAACTATGGATATCAAACATAAACTTAAGATAGCCCTGTGTAGGTTACATTGTGAACAAATGCCCACTGCTCTTCTTATGGGAAGATGCCTGGGTATTCCCAGGAGTCAGAAGAACTGCCCCTGCCAGATGGGTGTAATCAAGGACACCTTGCACTGTACTATGGAAGGTCTTTTTAATCAGAAATTAAGAAAAACTATAATCTATTCTTTGCTGAAGAGCATCTCCTTTTTTAATAAATGGGAGAAACTAACCTGGCTCCTTCAAAGCAAAGACTTAAAGGTTATTATGAATCTTGTCTTGTTTGCTTTTAAAATTGAACCGCTTAGGGCCAGGTTTCCCTTGTTACATTTGTTTACTGCTTTATGTTTGCTCTTCTGTGTCTTTTGTACTATTTAATTAATTTGTTATTTTAAAACTTTTACAATTGGTATTTTCTAGGACTAAACTGAATAGTACTTCCAGGTATTCAGATCAATTTTCAAACTTCTGAATAATCAGTCCGAGTACTCTGAGGCAATTCGGTGTTCTTACCGAAGCTTTGGACATCAGAGACCAAAGCACAGAACATCGGAAAACTTCAGAAACTTCGGAAAGTTATTGCAAAATTCTTGGACCCACAGCCAAAACACTACCCAGAAAAGCAGGCTAGCAAGAGTGGGACAATCGCTCCAGAAGACAACTCCAAAAAAGTGCAACTGCAAGCAGAAAAACAAAGAAACCTAACAGTAGTGTACCCACAGCTTGGCCCACCATCAGCAGTGAGTGCACCACTTTATCATTACGCCAATCAAGCAGCACACAAAAATGCAGGCTAGCAAGGGACATTCACTCAAGAAGAATACAACAACCCCCGCAAACAGTCCAACTTCATGGAGAAATAAATCCCACCAAAAAAAAAGCCAACAAGTAGGGATGTGCGAACAGAACGCGGTTCGATTGTTCAGTCGTTCGGTCATTCGGTTCAGGAACCAAGTTTGGGTTCGGTCGTTCAGTCTGGGGACCAAGTTCGGATTTGGTCATTCGGTTCAGTGGAGTTTGGTTCGGTTCGACTGTTCAGAAATCGGTATTGGTCGCGGTATTGCGTGATCCCATGATCGTGTTGGAAACTGGAAATTCGAGTGCATGTGGAGCTTGTGTGGAGAGAGACTGTGTGTGTTGTGGCTGGCTGGTTGTGTGGTTTTGTTTGGTGTGTTTTGGCTGTGTTGGACTGTTGGTTTGGCTGTGTTGGTTTGGCTGGTTGATTGTATGAGTTGATGGGTGTTTTTGTTTGGCTTGTGTGTTGGGAGAAAAAAAATGAAGAGGCAGCTTAATCGGAACTGGAAGGTCAAGGTGGAGGAGGTGGAGGAGGAAGAGGCTGAGCCTCCTGGACCTCCTGTGGTGGTGGAGGTCGGCTCCTCCTTAGAGGAGCAAGAGGGCACAGGAGGTGCTGCCAGGTTTGTAAATTTTATTTTTACTTTGAGGACAAGAAGAATACTATCCTTCAGAGAGAGCGCACTGGTGTGCAGGTGGGTGGGTGGGTGGTGGGAAGTCAGGCACAAACAATGGGCATCAGCGGGTGGCAGAAGATATCTGCCACAGAGAGAGAGGGTGTGTGGAGGGCTCTTCCAGCAGTCAGACACGAGCCGAAGGAAGGACCCCCACCGAAACATGTGCCAGCCATCCCTAGCACCCCAAGAAGGACAGGATTTGCACATGCCATCAAGGGTCTCTCCATTGCCATCCCTAGCACCCCAAGAAGGGCAGGATTTGCATGTGCCATCCAGGGTCTCCCATTGCCATCCCTGGCACCCCAAGGGCAGGATTTGCACGTGCCAGCCATGGTCTTCTGTTGCCATCCCCATAGCACCCCAAGAAGGGTAGGATTTGCACATGCCAGCAAGGGTATTTCCAGTTGCTAATGCCATCCCTAGCACCCCAAGGAGGGAGGACTAGAGGCATCATCATAAATGCATGATATTATTTAGGTGTTTTTTATGTGTTCCTGTTTCAGAGAGGGTGATGATGCCACCCCCGCCGCTGGTGCCAGGTGCAGGACACCATCTAGGCCAAGGTCACCACCACTGCCAGAAAGCGGGCACACAAGGTCTGATGTCTGGCGGTGGTACAATAAGCCTAAAGGTGGATTCTCCGTTTGCAAGGTAAGGCACGAGGAGGAGTCTGCAGGATTTTTTGGAGGTCCAGAGAAAATACCTGGATGGGCTAAGGGTCCAAGCCCTTACAATGGAGAACTGGCTGGTGGGACAGTTCCAGGACCTGGAGGCACAGCAACGGAAGGTGGAGGCATACTCCGAGTACCTCCACTCGGAGGTTGCTGATGTGGAAGTCAGTCAGTCTCCAAATGGCAAGAGTCCTTGGTGGAGGCCCTGGACTATGCCAAACAACATGGCTTTCAGCCAAAGGAGGACTTGATGTCCATCCCTCACCCCCACGCACCCATTTCCCCTTTCCTCCACATTCCCCCACAGATCCCTAAGTCAGTTTCCTTTGTTTGTATGTTTGTTTTCTGTTTGATACAGTTGAATGTTTGTAGTTAGTTTTTAAAAGTTGTTATAAAAGTTAAATTTGTTACCTTACCAGCTTTGTTTGACCTGTTCAATCTTTTATCCCTCTGCTGCTTCTGGCAGGTGGCAGAATCTCATTGTATATACAGCTTGTCAGATCCCTATCTGACAGCAGCAGCACATGCAGCGTATTATTATTAGCCCCAAGATGTGCCAGCAGCAGGGTCTCAACTTGCAGACAGCCCCCCAGGAGGGGCAGGGCTTGTGTCTGTGTGGGTGTGCCACTGTGCCAGAGAGAAAGAGAGAGAGGCTCTTTGACAGCAGACACTGGGCACAGGCAGTGGGTGCCGGTGGTCAGAGGGGTTCTTTCAGCAGCTTCAGCGGGCATCCATGGGTGGGTGCAGAGGAGTAAGCTGGTGGGGGGGCAAGCTTGCGGGTGGGCACAGGTGTCCACTGGCCAGTGGACAGTCAGGCACGAGCAGCGGCAGCACCCAGATGATGGATCTTAGAACTGGAGTGACTGCTTCTGGATGCAGTAGAATGGAATGACAGCCCCCCGTGACTGGAATGATGGTCCCAGAATCTCGATGATGGTTCATGGGACTGGTATGACTGCTTCAGGTACAGTGGAATGACAGTCTATGGGAGTTGAATGATGTCCCTAGAATTAGTGCTTGATTGGGCACACTTCATTCAATCATGCGATAGGTGGTAGCAGGTATAGGAACGCACACAAGCAGGTACATATAATATATTGTGTTATTTCCATCACATTCTGGTAGGTTTGCTGCTGGATGTGGGCATCGGGCATGAGCACAGATGAGAGCTCCTCCTGGTACTGGCAGCCTGGTGGCAGCTTGAGCTGGATACACCTCTCCCCCCTCCACTCCCGTCTTTCTCATTCTAGCGGGGAGCCTCTCTCTCCCTCTCTCTCTGTGGCCATGTAGTGCAGGTGACCGCATGGGTGGGATCGCGTCTGTCTCTCCTAGCAGCGGGGAGACTTTCTCTCTCTCTCTCCATGAACAGCAGGTTGCTAACCCGTAAATAAAAGGTGGAATGGCAACTCTCCATGAGCAGAATGACAGGGCCCCAGAGAACCCTGACAGTGGGTCCTGGGGCTAGAGTGGCAGCTTCCATATATTGGACAGCCCTCCCTGCCAGTAACGTAGGCCCCAGAACCCTGAGGGTGGGTCCTGGGGCAAGAGTGGCAGCTTCCAGATAGCGAACAGCCCTCCCTGCCAGCGCCCACGGACAGTGACAGTAGGGCACATTGCCGAGGTTTGCCAGGGCAGGCAGACAGGCAGTGTGGCATGAGAAGCAGGCAAGTGGGCTGAGGCAGGCTTTGAGCTAGGCAACCTGGGTGGGCAGACCAGCAGCGTGGCATGAGAGGGAGTAGGGAAGGCAGGCTGGGACCTTGGCAGGGCACTCAGATAGGCTGGCAAAGACTGCAGCAAGAGAGAGAGAGAGCCAGTCAGATAGGTGGGCCAAGATCATCTAGCTAGGGGCCGGCTGGCAGGCTTACAGTTTCCCAATGCCACCCTGCATCATGCGGTCAGTCAGATAAGCCAGCCGAGGCTGTCTAGTATGAGGGGGGGGGATGCCAGGCATTGGGAGGGAGACACAGCATCTCAGCACAGCAGTAGCCCAGATTGAGGAGGAGCCCCGTCCCAAGACTGCCCCTGGCATGGGATGGCGTGTGCCACTGCACCATCAATCCTTGTACACCAGGGGCAGCTCGGGGAATCCCAGAAGTGGAAGGTTCACCTTTAAGAAGAGCAACTGCTCCACCAACTTGGCCCCCAGTCTCAGGCAGTGCGGGGAGCAAATGTCCTCCACCATGGAGAACACCCACTTGATGGGGACACTGGTTGGTGGGCAGGACAGTATACCCGTGGCCACTTTGGACAGGGCCGGCCACATGCATCCTCCTCCAGGTTGGTCTCGACAGCTGCTGAGGTGCCATCATACTCCTCTGGTAGCTTTGCGTGGGCACCACCTCCACCACTGCCCTCAGCCACGCTGCTTGCCCTATTGTGTATGGCGCCATGCTCCCCAGAGTGGCCTGTACATAGGAGAAGCTGCTTCTGCTGCTGCTGCTAATAAGGGTGCTGCTGCTACTGGTGGTGCTGCTACCGCTAGGGCTGGGGGCAGGGATAGACCCAGATGGCTGAAAGGGGTGGTTGCTCCCACTCCCACCATCCCCAGGGGCATCCTGCTACATAGCCCGCTCTGCCTGCCAGACTCTCTCCACCAGCTCACACTTCCAGTGGCCATAGAGTGCTGTCTGGCATGCCATTCTGCCCTTGTCCCTGGGGTCCAGCATTGTTGCCAGGGCATATTCCTCCTGCTGCAGGAGCTCGTCAAACCACACCTTAAGCCCTGCCTTCAGATTCCGCGCCAGGTCAACCGCCTCATCAGCCAGGTTCCTGCCCTCAGGACCACAATCCCGCCCCCCCAAGAATCTTGTCCAGCCTCCTGTGGAGACTCTGGACCAGAGGGGTCACCTGGCTGAGGGTGGTGGTGGAGCTGCTCACAGTCTCCGTCATGGCCAGGAACGGTCTGAGTATGAAGACTGTGTGAGCCAGGATCTCCCATTCCACCCCATCATACCGTGGAGGTGCCCCACTGTCCGTCACCAGTTGAACCTGATGCAAGGTGGCTTTCTGCTCAAGAAGCCGCTTGAGCATCAGGAAGGTAGAATTCCACTGTGTGGAGACATCCTGGACCAGCTGGTGCAGCGGGGAGTCTTGCTCAGCCTGCTTGTCCCAGAGGACCTCGCTGCCCTTCACGATCCAGTTAAAGAACCCCAACAGCTTCCTCCCCTGCTTGATCAGGGATCTAAGGGTGCCTGCACCAATCCCCTTCTCCCCCAAGCCCAGAGCATCCCTGACCACAAGATGGAGGATGTGTGCAGCACAAGGGATGCTGGTGAAGCCCCCGTCACAAACTGCCTTCAATATATTGGCTGTGTTGTCCATCACCACGCACCCCTTGGTGAAAGGCACGTCTGGTGTGACCCACTTCCTCACCATGGCAGTGAGGGCTGCCTCGATATTCCTAGCATTGTGGGGCCATCCATTACTTGTGCCTGAAGCAGGCCCCACCTATACCCTGCTTCGGGCCTCCTCCTAACACTCCCGAAAGATGCCTCCGGGTCCTGCCACCAGTGTGCTGTTACCACCAGGTAGGTGTGCTGGGTGTTCCTGGTGCACCACAGGTCCGTGGTGAGGTGGAAAGTGGCCTCCACAGCCCCTGCCAGCTGCTTCCCTCACCCGCTCCTTCAAAGTCGTGTACAGTTCTGGCACCATCTGAAAACTCAGGGTGGTGTGCAATGGCAGCTTAAACTGGGGGCCAGGAACTCAATCAGCCACCTAAAGCCCATATCCTGTACCATGGGGAAGGGCTGCCCATTGTGGTGGATTTTTCTATCCAGGAAGGAATGAGAGGAGGCCAACAAAAGGAACGTTCCAAAATTTATTATTCCAAGTACGCAGCTATGGGACCACCTAGCATTAACACTGGCAGATGCTGAGTCCCCCCCCAACCCCCCTTTTATACAAGTTACAGACAAAGGATTCAGTTTTAGCCAATCTACACTTAATACGTTATTATTTGCCACATAAGGAATTGCTAGCTTGGTTTGTTGCTTCTGCTCAGTACACTTAGTTACATCATTCTCTTATCTTTGGGGGGTTTTTTAATACACGAGTTACTTCTCCCCTGCTGGTTGGCTCCTGGAGACTCTGCAGTTGCTGATCATGCTCTGGGAGCATGAGGTTAGAGAGAGCAACAAGAAAAGACCCTAAATCACAGAAAGAACAACAGGGAAAGAACTAACTCCCCCTCACCATCGAGCGTGATCATTTCGCCCAACAGGCGGATAGCTTTTGCTTGAAAGCCACTCCACTAGGGCTGTAGCGGAAAGTCGCAGTGGTAGCTATTTCCGCTGGAAACAGAATTTCCGCAATTAGTGGCATGGCATGGCAGAGGCTTTCATTCCGCTAGTTTCATTCCGCTACTTCCGCAGTTCCGCTAATTTCATTCTGCTACTTCCACAGGCTTCACAAATAGTGGAAACATGCCATTTTCGCTACTTCCGCCATTCCACCAGCACCACAAAATAGCAGAACAGTGGGTTTCCAACAGTTTCCGACAATTCTGGAATTTTTCCGATAGTTTCTGAATTTGCAGAATGCCGGTGGAATTAGCGGAATGTTGGCAGAAAAGCCGCGGTGTGGTGTGGGCAATTCCGAAATGGCGGAATGGAATCACGGCATGGTAAAATTTGCTGCCGCTTCAGCCCTACACGCCACCCTCCAGCTGCCGATGGCCTTGGCAGCTGCCCCCACCCCAGCTCCTTCATGGTGGACTGATGCTGTTGGTGAGGCTCCTGCTGCTGTTCTTCCCCCCTAGCAGGAATACTGCTCCGGCTGCTAGAGGCAGCTGTTGGTGCTGGACACTTGCCCGCTGAAGGAGACAAATGACTGGCCGCTGTGGCCACTGCGTTCGGGAACCCTCTGGTATCCACTGACCCTACCTGCCCGCTTAACAGCAGAGTGCTGTGGCATGCCTTCAGGTGCCTCGCCATGGCAGTTGTCCCAAGGTTGGTGAGCACCTGCCCATGCTTCACCATCTTATTGCACACAGTGCACTGCACCTCCCTTGGATCATCCGTCTGCACCAGCTTGAAATGTGCCGAGACAGATGATTTTTCCCCCTCTTGCCTTCCAGCCCGCACCGGGTTGTCATGATTTGCGTTTTTCTCTTATAAATCACAAAGGGAAAGTGAGCTATGTGGCTTAGCTGAACGAATCAAACTAAATTGGGCTGCACTTTTCCCAAATTGCATATTATAAGGTTACGCTTCACATTGTTGTCCAGCTAGCAAAGGAAGTATTGTAACAACAATAAATTTATAATAAGGGAACATGAGACTTTTGGATTATAAAAATATATGCAAAGTTTACTTAAATATAAATAGAAAACATCAAAGTTACAGGATCTTTAAGATATTTCTATCTTAAGAAAAAGCTTGTAAAAGCTTAACATTTGCACAATACATTGGCTCAAAGATATCAAGAAGTTATTCATACAGACCAGATTCAGCCCTTCTGCCATGAGAAAAAAAATCCAAACATGTGTTGTATGGATTTTCAGTCTGAGGATTATTTCTGTGTCTTCCCTTTTATTGGATTGGGTTCAAGGGGAGTTTTCATTCTTAGGCTGTAAGAAGATACTCTGGATTCTAATTGGCTCTTGTATAGAAACCAATCAGAGTTTTGACTTTCCTCAAACTCTGAATTTAAGAAAGGCTTTTGTATTTGTTATCAGAGATTATTGTTAGATTATAGAGAGAAAATATAGACCTTTCAATATTTATCTCAACTATAAATTCAATGGAAATAACTAATAAATCCTCTTCTCTAGTCTAGGAGATATCTTATGAATAGAAGGAGATAACACTCCAGACATTCAGGCTATGAGAAAATCTAAACAAAAGAAGTCAAAACAGGAACGGGGCCTCTTTATGGTCTTAACTCAGACCATAGGAAAAGTTTCAGAGATAACTTGTTTTATGGTCCTTCCATTTGGTGGTTTCCTTGGTAACGGCCAAATGTCATTTGGGAAGTTTAGAAAAAACACAAAGGAATGTGCTTGGGAGGCCCCAATTAAATGTAGCTAGTTACTGAAGCTGATCTTAAAATTCTATGATGTAAGTTACAAATAAGCTTACATTAAAACAGAAAATTAATATATAAAAAGGCTCTAAGTTTATACATTTTAAACACAGATAGCCATAATATTTTAGGTTTATAATTGAAAATACATGACAGGGTGACGTACTGCTGCAAGCACTGCTGGGAGGGGAAGAACTTGGTGGCGACACAGCTCTGGGAGGAGGGACAGCCATCACCTCAGTGGCAGACATCTCCGTGGGACTAGTGTCTTCTTCTGCCTCACTGTCCCCAATCACGGTGATGTCCTGTGAAGGGGAGTACTGGGACCCTGAGGTTTGACTGCCCACCATGCTGCTGCCACTCTCCCTGTCCCCCTATAGCTGCTACTGCTACTCCTCTCCCTACTGCCATTGCCCGGAGATCAGGTCCTGCCTCTAGCAGCCAGGGTGGGATCCACCAGCCCTGAACTGCTGGGGATTGCCTCAACAATGGGGGACATTGGTGGCCCTGGAGGAACATTGGAAGCAGCACCTGCTCCAGCAGAAGCAGAGACATCCACAGCCTCATGTACTGCAGGCCTTCCAGTTCCCTGCATGGCAGTGGAGGATGCTGGCAGGAGGAGGCACCACTGAACCATCCCCAGACTAGTGCCACTGCTGGGATCCTCTGAAGCCTGTCTCCCAAAATCAGGCCTGTGAAGCTTGGGGCGTGGTGATGGGCTCTGGCTGCTGCTGCATGCTGCCACTCCTCTGGCATGGCCCCTACCACCTCTGCCACATGCCCCATTGCCCGCCTTACAGGCAGCAGACTGGCCTCTCCTACATCTCTTCTCCACGTCTTCCAACACAAAGAACGCACACAGAGATTTTGTTTTATTTTATTTATTTATTTTATTCTGATTTTTTATCTAATATTATTTATAATTATCTATCTACAATAAATCTAACTTCTATTAACTGTTCTAAAATCTATGGAACTAAATGGAATATCTAATAACTACAAAGACCTAGTCCTACAAACACACTATAAAACTGAATCACTGCACACTATCTCTATCTCTATAACTAAGCTAAATCCTACAACTATGTCTCTATCTCTATAACTATCTAATATCTATCTATATCTACACAATATTACACAGGGATGTGGGGGAAACACAGACACTCAACTCACAACACAGGGAGAGGTACAAAACTGAAATGAAACCTAAATCAATGTAATCCTACACTAAATAAATCCAAAAACAGGGGAAGGGAATCAGGGGTGGAATATATAGAAAGGGAGGAGGGGAAGATTCAGTGGAGGGTAGGGAGAAAGAACACAGAGATGGGTAAAAAATAAAAATAACACCTAAATCTATCTAATCTACTCTAAATAAATGATACTAGGGAGGTAAATATGTGGGATGGGTGAAATGGGAGGAGGATGGCAATGGATTAGGAATAGAAAGGAACAAAAACTGCTGGGAGAGGGAGCCTTCTGAAAACACCTGCTATCAGGAACAGTGGCTAGCTCAGAAGGTGTTGGAAGCGGGGAGGGCAATGACTTTTGTTACTTGCTGCGCCTGCCTTACCACAAGCCCCATTGGCTCTGTGCAGCCTAGCCCACCCCCCCCATCCCCCATGTCCAATCGCAGACTGCCAAGCCAGTGGTGGTCTGAGGAGAATTGGATGGTGATTGGGCAGGCTGGCTGCTACTCCAAGCCTCTCCACCCCTGGTGCCTGGAAGTCTGCTCCTCAGCTGACCACCCCCCCACACACCCACCCACCCATGCCTGCCTGTGTTTGTCAGGGGGTCGCATTTCTCCCTCCTGAACTCATCCAAACTCTATCCAAATGCGGCCAAACTGTTGGTCGTTTTAGGGTCGGACTGAGTTCGGGATCGGCTGGTTCGGGTTTGGGTTTGGTCATCCAAACAGACTGAATTCAGTCCAAACACCGAACTTCCAAACTGCCTTCACACATCCCTACCAGCAAGCACAGGCCCCAGCAGCAGTCACAAAATTAAGAAACCAGACATTCACACCCCTCCCCCTCCAGGGGCACCCTCTTTCTTGGCATGGCACTGTGGCAATGGTAACATGAACAGACCAAGCAAACTTGGGGAGTGGAGCCAGGCAGAGAGATCCCTCCTCATGGTGCCAAGTGCCAACGAAGCAGCAGGCAACAATGTGGCACCCAATTATTATTATTTTTAAAAACTGCATGGCATGGTAAAGGGTAACATAACTCCCA
>QEPC01005751.1:938531-954490 GCA_003113815.1 Sphenodon punctatus | reverse complement strand
ACACACACACACACACACACACACACACACACACACACACACACACACACCTCTACCCATCTCCCTCACCAAATGCCTGGTGAAACAGCCAGGACTTGCATTGTCTGTGGAAGGAGGGGAGAGCCAGAGAGAGGTGAATTATCATTGATAAAACTCATCGAAAACCTCAACTCAGTGCGCAGCAGCAGCAGTCAAAAAAGCAAAGAAAATGTTATGAATTAGTCAGAAAGGGATAGAGAATAAAACCAGAAATATCATGACGCTGCGATGGTGTGCAATGGTTGAATATTGTGTGCAATTCATGTCTCATTATCTCAAAAAAAGATATAGTAGTATAGTAGTACCTGAAGAAGTACAGAGAAGGGCAACAAAAATGATCAAGGATATGGAACGGCTTCTGTACGAAGTTAGGGCTCTTCAGTTTGGAGAAGAGACGACCGAGAGGGATTATAAGAGAAGTTCATAACATCACAATTAGCATGGAATAAGTGAATAGGAAGCTGTTGTTTACTATCTTGCATAATATTAGAACTAGGGGACACTTCATGAAACTAGAGTAACCGTTTTAGATTGCCTAAGGTGTCTTTGTTTCAATATGGAATCTGCATAGAGTAAGAGTTTCTTTTAGCTAGGAGAAACCAGGGAAAAGGTCACAGTGTAACTGAAGCTACTGTGGACTAGGGATGGGCGAACGCAGTTCAGAAGTTTGGAGTTCGGCCTGAACTCGGCCTGTTCGGACGGCTGAACTCAAACCCGAATCTGAACCCGAACGAACCAAACCGAACTCAATTCCGAACGTCGAAATCACCAAACAGTTCAGTCAGTTCGGATCGCATTTGGGTGAGTTTGGGGGGCAAAACCAACAAAAATGTGGTGTCACTGGAAGGCCAAATGTGACAGGGAGGGGGAGTCAGCTGAGGAGCAGACTTCCAGGCACCAGGGGTGGAGAGGCTCGGAATAGCAGCCAGCCTGCCCAATCACCATCCCTTTTCGCCTCAGACCACTGGCTTCACAGTCTGTGATTGGCCACAGACTAGGCTGCATGGAGCCAATGGGGCTTGCGGTGAGGTGGGCGCAGCAAGAAACAAAACTTATTGCCTCCCCTCTTCCCAACACCTTCTGAGCTAGTCACTGTTCCTGAACAGCAGGTGTTTCAGAAGGCTTCCTCTCCCAGCAGTTTTATTCTCATCAATCCATTGCCATCCTCCTCCTATTTCACCCATTCAACCCATTTACCTCCATATTATCATTTATTTAGATTATATTAGATAGATTTAGGTATTATTTTTTTGTTTTTACCCCTCCCTGTGTTCCCTGTGTTCAATCTTCCTTCCTCCCTCCCCCCTCCATTGAATCCTTTCCCTCTCCCTCTTATTCCATCCCTGATTCCCTTCCCCTGTTTTAAGTTTTGGATTTATTTAGAGTAGGATTATTATTAGATTGATTTTCATTTCAGTTTTGTACCCCTCCCTGTGTTCTTTGTGTTTCCCCCTGTGTAATATTGTATAGATAGATAGATAGTAATTAGATAGATAGTTACTAGATAGATATACATAGTATTTAGCTTAGTTATAGAGATAGATAGAGATACAGTGTGTTTGTAAGACAACCAAGGCCTTTGTAGTTAATTATTAGGATATTCCATTTAGTTCAATAGGTTTTAGAATAGTTAACAGCAGTTAGATTTAATGTAGAGATAGATAGATAGATAGATAGATAGATAGATAGATAGATAGATAGATAGATAGATAGATAGATAGATAGATAGAAAAAAGAAACAGTCACTCCAGCCCCAGGACCTGCCATCAGGGTTCTGGGGCCAAGTTACAGGCAGGGAGGGCTGTGGCCAATATGTATCTAGAAGCTGCCACTCTAGCCCCAGAACCCAATGTCATGGGTCTAGGGCCATCATTCCTCGCACAGGACTCCCTGTCATTCCACCATATGTCTGCCGCTGCTGCCAATGGCTCTGTACCCTGGTAACCCACTGTCTGCTGCTGCTAGTCCCAATGCCCCCCAGGCCTATATGTTGTCTGTGCCAGCCAAGGGGTCTGTACCCGGGAAACTCGATGGCTGCTGCTGCTCCCAATCATGCCGTGTAGTCTGTCTGCCCACCCAGGCTGCCAAGCTCAAAGCCTGCCCGATTGCTGCTCATGCCATGCTTCCTGCCTGCCCACCCAAGTTGCCATTGCAAGCTCAAGCTTGCCTCAGCCCGCCTGCCTGCCTGCCACTCATGCCAAGCTGCCGTGACTGCCTGCCTGCCTACCCAGGTTGTCAAGCTCAAATCCTGCCTGAATGCCGCTCATGCCATGCTGCCTCCCTGCCCCGGCAACCCATGTTTGCTGCTGTTCTGCCAAAGGCCCCCACCGCCCAGGCCTATATGCTGTCTGTGCCAAGGGGTCTGTACCCTGGCAACCAACAATCCACTGTCTAACCACCAGTACCCACCGCCCGCTGCCAAGGAGCCTGTCTCTCTTTCTCTCTGGCAGACCCACACAGACACAAGCTCTGCCCTTCCTGGGCAGCTGTCTGCAAGTTGAGACCCTGATGCTGGCACATCTTGGGGTCAATGTACCTTACATACACTACATGTGGTGCCAGGTGCTTCGGGTAAGGATCGACAACTCAAGCTGTATGAGATTCTGTGCCTGCCTGCCTGCCTGCCTGCCTGTGTGCATTTCTGTACCTGCTGCTACCACCTATCGCTTGATTGAATGAAGTGTGCCCAACCATGTGCTAATTCTAGGGGCATATTATCATTAAACTCACATAGGCTGCCATTCCATTGTACCTGAATCAGTCACGCCTGCCCATCCTAGGAACCATCAACGAGATTCTTGGAGCATCATTCCAGTTACTAAGGGCTACATTCCATTCCACTGCACCCAGAAGCCCGGTGCCTGCATGCCAGCCTGCCACCCCCCACCAGCCTACTCCTCCACACCCACCTGCGGATGCCCGCTGAAGCTGCTAGAAAAAAAAGCCCCTCCGACTACCAGTTCCCGGTGCCTGCTGCCTGGCGCTGCCGAGGAGTCTGTCTCTCTTTATCTCTGGCACACCCACACAGACACAAGCCCTGACCCTCCTGGGGTGCTGTCTGCAAATTGAGACCCTGCGGCTGGCACATCTTTGGGTTAATAGCTTCCCTTATACATGTGGTGCCAGCTTGCCAGCTGCTGGTGGTAGGGATAGACAAGCTGTATGAGATTCTGCCACCTGCCAGAACTTCAGCACATAGGCGAAATAAAAGATTGGACAGTTCAAACAATGTGGGTAACAACAACAAATAGAACTTTTATTACAACTTTTCAAACGACAAACAACAACAACAACAACACGTTTATAAAACTAAAGCCAAACATTTATATATATGAAAAGAAAGGAAATGTATAGCTTATTGGTCTGTGGGCCTGTCCCCCAGAACATGGGGGAAAGGCGAAAGGGGCGGACGGGACCTAGAGGCGGGCATCCCGCCCTCCTCCATTTGGTACCTGTGCTCAATGGCAAATTGAATGGCCCCTGCCACGGATGCCTGCCACTTGGCGGCCGACTGGCGGTGCAGCTCCATGTCATCGATCTCTGTCTGGAGGTACTGGGAATAAGCCTCCACCCTGCGTTCTTGTACCTCCAGAACCTGAAACCTCTCCACCAGTCAGGCCTCCATAGTCAGGGCTTGCTGCCTTATCCCATCCATATATTTTTTTTGTTCCTCCAGAAAGTTCTGGGTTGGCCTCTCAAGTTCAGCCCAGAAAGTCCTTGTCGCTTTAGACTCCACCTGGGGGTCTGGAGATGGAGAGTCCTCAGCAGCGCTGGAGGTGGGGGGGAAGGCTGTGCTGGTGGTGTGAATGATGGCACTTTTGGGTTGCCTTCCCCCCCTTCTTCTGTTGCTGATGCTGCACCACGGCCATGCCAGAGGTCCCATGCCTCACCACCAGGTTGTGCACCTTTTCGGCATGTGTGATGAGCCCCGACGTGGTCCCCTCCCTCTGGCGCCAGAAAATTTGTGACAGATCTAAAAAGAGCATAAAAAGATAGGAACATAAGAAGTGCCATACTGTGTCAGACCAATGGTCTGTCAAGTCCTGCCTGCATTCTGTCTCCACAAGTGGGTGGACTGGGTGGCCAATCTCTCTCTGCAGGGGACTTCCATTCCTAACAGGTCATAGGGCAATTTATTCCCTATTGTTCCAGTCCCCGTGCCTCACCTTGCATGTGGCGACTCTGTCGCCCTTGTCAAAATACCTCCAGACATCCGACCTTGGCTGCCGGATGTCTGGGGGTGTCACTGGCGACCTTAGCCTAGGGTCCTCCTTGGCCTGGAAGTGGCAGCAGAGCTGGGGCCAGCATCCGATTCCTCTCTGAAATGGGAACACATTAAGAACACCAAAGTAATATCATGCATTTATTATGATGATGGGCGTGCTGCTCGTGCCAGAGCCCCCCAAAAACTGCAGTACCCTCTCGCTCTCTCTGTGACAGATCCTGCCCTTATTTGGGGATGTGCAGGGAATGGATGGCAACTGGGAATGGGATGGCAATCCTCTCTCTCTGTGGCATACAGAGAGTGCTAGGGGATGCTAGTGCTAGGGGACCCTGGATGACTGGCACCTGCAAATCCTCCCTGGGGTGCTAGCCATGCTAGCCTGGCACATGTTTGGGTGGGGGTGCTGCTCATGCCAGAGCCCCCCACACTACAGTACCCTCCCTCTCTGCCATACATCCACTGCCACCCGCTGATGCCCACTGTTTGTGCCTGACTGATGCCCACCACCCACCCATGCACCCACCCACATGTAATTGAGCTTGCTGTAACGCTTTGTCCTCAAAGTAAAAAAAAAGTTTACAAACCTGGCAGCACCTCCTGGGCCCGCCACTTGCTCCTCATCCGAGGAGTCGTGCACCACCACCAGAGGTGTAGTAGGGGCAGCCTCTTCCTCCTCAAGCGGCAAGTTCTTCCCCAGATGGGTAAGAAGCACCGCAGATTTCTTCTTCTTTTTTTTTTTTTAAATTACACCCACAACACACACCGACAACACAACAACCACAACAACACACCCAAACACAGCCAACCCGCTCTCAAACACACAAACTGAACATACACCCAACCAAACACACACTCACTCGCCAAACACTCCACACGCACTCGAATTTCCGGTTTCCGCTCATGCTCTCGTGATACTTTTTTCTGAACGGCCGAACCCGAACCAAACGACCGAACCGAATGGCCAAACCCAGCAAATGAACCGAACAGCCAAACCGAACATAACCGAACTGAACGGCCGAACCGAACGGCCGAACCCGAACTGCGATCTGTTCGCCCATCCCTAATTAGCAGCTATTAGACAGGTTGTTTGGGGAGATATAAACTCTTACTGTCAGGAGCTGGGAGTGAACACCAGGGAATGGATTGCCCCATAGTGACCAGTTTGGTATTTCTCCAAGCGACTGAGATTAGCCACTGCCAGAAACAGGATGTAGGGCTTGATGGATCATTGTTCTGACCCAGTATGGCTCTTCTTATGTTCTTATGTTCTTATGTCACGCCCCTTCGGATGTGCTCTTTGGCCTCCTGACTAAAGAGAGTGTTCTAGGTGTTGGTTGGGGTCCTTTATATATTACATGGTGTGTGCGTAGGGATCCCATTGTGCCAGATCCACAGATGGTTATCTGTGGATCTGGCATTAGCATGCTTATAGTTCATCCACAGGACCCCGGAGCAGGGGGCATGGCTTTGGGTGTTCAGCAGTTTTCTGTCTCTGCTATGGCTTAACAGCTGTTTATACCAGCACGTGTTGCTCCCTCCCAGCTTTTCCTCAGCACATCCTGTCTGGCCCACCTGCGCTATACCTTTTGTGCCTGCTCTGGCTCATTCCCACTGGCACTCTGGACTAGCTAGATTGTGCCTCCTCTCTCTCTGTATATATATGTTGTTATACCTTTTATGTCTGGCACTCTTCTCCCTATCAATATGCCCCCCACCACTAGTTACCTTGTCTTAGCTAACTCCACCCTTTCCTTCCTCTTTATGCAGTGCCCTCTATTTGCTCAGTTTATATATATTTTGACCAGCTAGGCTACATACGGAAGGGCCCTGTATGGCCCAAAAGCTTGCTTCTTTGAATTTCCACTAACAGCAGTTGGTCCAAAAAAAGATATCATTTGAGCCACTTTGCCTCCCTCTCTGTCACTTGGGACAAACACAGCAACCACACAATCTCTCTGGACTTCAGGAAGAAGGGTGGAAAACATGCCCTCAAGTAGAGTTGGCAGGTGTCCATTTTTTGGTGAGAAATCCCATTTTTGGGAGAGTCTGGGGGAACATCTCTACCCCAGTATGGTTGGAATCGGATTCCTGAAATCCCACCCCCAATTGATCTGACTGCTGCTGTTGCATCTAAGTGATTTTCCCTGCAGTTCAGGCCAGCCAGCAGTAAGGGGAAACAGAGAGCAGTCAGACTTCATGCACATTCAGAGCTGCTACTCCTTCTCCACAAGCAGGCAATTGGCTGGATTCTGGAGCCATGGAAAGTCCTCCTGAATTTTCGTCTGCCCCTCATCTCTGGGTCTCACAGGGGGATGGGTCAGAGCCCAGGGGGAACTGAAGGGAAGGGCTAGAGAAGAGAAAGGACACACCTGGAAACTGTAGAGAGGGCTAGGAGTAACGGACTCAGGAGACTTCTTGGCCAGTCTCCCAACCTGGGAAGAGGAAGGCTCCTCATCAAGGTCTTGGGGAGAAAGGAAGAACCACACAAGGGGAAAGGAGCCAGGGAACACTGAGCCAGAGATCCAGGGACCGGGGAACTAGAGAACTGAGGAACAAGAGAACCAAGAAGACAAGGAGACACTGAGTAAGGGAGTCAGGGAGCAAGGAATCAGAACAGGTGACTGGGTATCAGGAGCCAGAGAATAAGGGAGCCAGAGAACAAGAGACTAAGGGGAACAGAAAGCCAGAGAGAGCAAGGGGGATAGGGCCTGAGAGCAAGAAGGGGCAAGAGTCTAGGCACTGGAAGCCTAGGAACCTAGGGATCAGGAGGAGGGAGAAAGAGAGGAAACAATAGCTAGTGGCCAAGTGAATCACAAAGCTGGAAGATGCTATGGCATCAAGAGCGAAGGAACTGGAACCAAGCATCATGAAGGAAACAAGGGAGTAGTAAGGAGAGGAGTGTGGAAAGAAAGTCAAGAGTTGCCCCATCCAGCTTCCTCTTGGTACCAGCATGCCTTATATACTGGCTGGTACCAAATCAGGAAGCTGGGAAGCAGGACCAGAAGAAAGACAGACAGGAGAAGGCAGGGTCAGACACAGCCCAGGAGGAGACATGGGGAGGAGAGACTAAGCAGGAGTGGTGGAACCAGCAACTGGGCTGGCATTCCAGTAACCTGGAGTCAGAGGATCAAGGCTGTGGGCCTTGCAATACCTCCCACAAAGCAGCACTCTCTGGGTGGCACTGACCTCCTTTTTCAGCAAGGATAAGGAACACAGGACAGGGAACCAGACAGACCAATACATAACGGCGGAGGCCAGGGCTGCAAGAGAAAACAATGAGTAACAATGGAGGACAGGAAACATAGAAGCCAGCTGATAGCGGATGCAGAGTAAGACACACCGCAAAAGAGATGAAGCACAGCATGGGTTAGGATGCACACAGGTCAAGCAAGACAGGACACTGGATGAGGAATAGGACAGGGCACCGGACGACGAACAGGACAAGTAAGATGAAACTTGAGTGGACGGCAAGGCTGGACTGAGGCACCGGGGCTGCTGGTGGGTGCTAAGCATCAGACTCTGGAAGTGCCAGTAGGAGCCAGGCAGCAGACACTTGGGCTGCTGGCGGGAGCTGAGCAGCAGACTCTTGAGCTGTCAGTGGGTGCCAGGCAGTGAGCATGCAGACTGCAGACACATGGATTGCTGTTGGGAGTCAAGCAGCAAGCATATGGGCTGCTGGTAGGCACTAGGCAGTGGGCACATGGGCTGCCAGCCAGGCACCAAGCAGTGGGCACATGGGTTGCTGGTGGGTGTCAAGCAGTGGGCACATGGGTTGCTGGTGGGTGTCAAGCAGTGGGCACATGGTTTGCTGGTGGGTGTCAAGCAGTGGGCACATGGGCTGCCAGTGGGTGTCAAGCAGTGGGCACATGGGTTGTTGACCACCAAGGGCCCTACATTTTATCTTCGCCCTGGGCCCTGAAAATGCTAAGGCTGGCCCTGATAAGTCTCTCAGATGCCTTTTGAATTCTGCTGAATCTGTGAAGTTTCCCTGCAGACAGTGGGGTTGATCCCAAACCCCGTGGAACCTGCATGCTGCCACATGGATCCCCGTTGGAGGCACATTGTGATGTACACTCAGGAGATCCATGGGGTTTGGGATCGGCCTCATTATCTGTTCTCTATTTGCCTGTTGATTAAGAAAATAGAAACATAAGAAGTGCCATATTGGGTCAGACCAATGGTCCATCCTGTCTCCAACAGTGACCAATGTCAAAATTGTAGAGTTAGCTTTCTGTTCAATAACACACAACAGAAGTTTCTTCAAAACAGAACTTTACTAAGAATTCAGAAGACATGCTTCCATACTGTACAGACTGCATGGGACAAGATGGAGGACAGAGAAAGGAGAAGAGAGGAGACAAGGAGAGATTTAAAAAAACCCTGTTTCATCCCCTGACCCTCTCCCTACTGGACAAGCCCCCATATTAAGCTTGCAGGGCTTGCAAAGGGCTTTTTATTTGTGACTGCTGCACAATCCAACACCCCTTCTCAACAGTCACTAGTTAAACCCACTAAGTTCATTCTTCTTAATATCTTGTGTTGGCGTTCCCCTGCTAGTGGCTTCATGAACACACCTGCTGTCATAGGGTGTTTTCAGACGTTACGTGGCCGCTTGGCCCCGTACCAAAAACAACCCATTCATTCCCCGCCGGGGTGACCCCATCACGCCATATCAGACGTGCTGGGGGATCCCGGCGGGTAATCTGGGAGGGGGCGGGGCCGCGCGGTGCAACGTGCGGCCACACGGCCCCGCCCCTCCACGCTCCCCACCGCCCGTCCTCTGGGGAGACAGGTGGGTGGCGGGGCCAATGCAGCCACAGCGTCCAGCCGAATTTGCCACGGCCCGGGATCCCGCCGGTGATCCTGGGCCGTTGCGCCCGGCCAGATGTTACTTTTTGTTGGTCCCCGCTGGGGATCTCTTTGACCACGCTTCCCGGGACATTCCCCCGGCTAGCCCGGGAAGTGTGGTTCAAATTGACCCCTTGCGGGTATTGACTGTGGCGAACATCTGGCGGCCGCCAAACAGACGTTCGAGACACAGTGACCACAGGTGGGTATTCACCGTGGTTCACTGTGATCTCGTAACATCTGAAAACACCCATATCCTCTGTAGGACAGTATTGCAGATCTATGAGACCTTGCTCCTGTGAGTCTTTGAGGAAATGGTATTTTACATCAATGTGCTTGGTTCTGTGGTTGATTCTTTCTATTTGCACCAGCGCTATGCATCCTTGGTTGTCTTCCAGGATCGGCGTAGGTCTGTCCAATTTTTGCCCCAGATCATTCAGAAGCTGTCGCAACCAGATAACTTCTTGACTGGCATGTGCCACTGTCACGTACTCTGCCTCCATCGAGGAAAGTGTCACAGAGGCTTGTTTCCTACTGCACCAGCTGATGGGTCCTCCACCAAGCAAAAATAGGTACCCACTGGTAGAGTTTCGGTCCGAATGGTCTCCAGCCCAATCTGCATCCACGTACCCTATCAGGTCTGACATGGAAGTTGCTGGGAGCCGTAGCTTGAGGTGCACAGTCCCTTTGGGTACCGTAAGACGCCCTTCACTGCGTTCCAATCCCTTTGGGTTGGGGCTGAGACTTGTCTACACAGTATACCTATTGCCACCGCAATGTCAGGCCTTGTGATTGTGGCAATGTACAAGAGCTTTCCTATCATCTTTCTGTATTTCTTATTGTCTGGCAGCAATAAGCTCGGTTCTTTGATCTCCTTTGGGTAGCTGGTTTCCATAGGGGTATTTGCTACCTTCGCACCCCCCATGCCGAAACTTTCTATCATCTCTTCTATTGCCTGTCTTTGGTTGAGAAGATACCTTCTGTCGTCTTCTCTTTCAATTTGTATTCCAAGGTAGTGCGTTATGTTACCCAGGTCCTTAGTTTCAAAGTCCTGATTTAGAGCTCTCATTGTTTCCCACTTGTCCCCTTCTTGCTCAAAGCATATGATAAGGTCCTCGACATAAATTAATACAAAGATCCACCTGCCCCTTAGTCTCTTTGTGTATATGATCTGCTTTGCTCCTGGTAAAATTCTCCCTCATGAGCACCTTGTTTATTTTAGTGTTCCATGCTCTGGCAGCCTGCTTAAGCCCATAGATGCTGTTGTGCCATTTACATACAAGATCTGACCTTTCAACGTCTGAAAACCCCGGTGGTTGGTCCATGTAAATATCTTCCTTCAACTCACCATTTAGGAACGTTGTTTTCACATCCATATGCTTGACTTGCATTCCTTTTCCGGCAGCTATACTTAACAATGGTCTGATTGTAGTGTGCTTAACTACAGGTGCAAATGTTTCATCGTAGTCTTCTCCGTATTTCTGGGAGTATCCTTTTGTGACAAGTCAGGCCTTGTACCGTTCAATATTTCCCTGTGCATTGTACTTTATTTTAAATGTCCATTTACAACCTATAGTCTTTCTCCCAGCGGGCAGTGGAGTAAGAGTCCACGTCACGTTGTCCCGCATGGACTTTACTTAATCTTCAGCTGCTCTTACCCATTTGTCTGCTTCCCCTTCTGACATCTGTGAGATGTCCTCCCAGGATGCTGGTTCTGACAATTTACTGGTGCTGACTTTGTAGGACAGACGAGTGGGGGGAATGCCTTTGTTAGACCTCGTCAACTGTCTTGGCTCAGCATCAACAGACAGCTGTGTCTGTTCCTGCACTTCTGTTATCTTTGTGCTGATTTTGACCATTTGTTCAGAGGATTGCTCCCTTTCAGTGGTTTCATCCATGGTTGATTGTTCTCCTTTGCCTGGACCTTGGAGAGTTATCACACTGTCGTTTGAGTTTTCCACAAGGTCACACTGTTACTAATGGTTATTCTGTCTGTGCGTGGATCCAGGATCCTGTAGCCTTTGGAATGCTCACTGTATCCTATGAGGATGCCTTCCACTGCTCTGTTTTGCAGCTTGGTACGTTAGTCTTACTTCCAAATACTCTGATGTGGCCCACACTTGGTTTTTGACCATGTCACAGTTCATATGGAGTTTTCCTCACTGTTCTAGAATACAGCCGATTTTGTAGGTAGGTAGCAGCAACTGCGACTTTGCCCCAGTATCTTTCTGGTAGTCAGTCCAGAGTCTGTTAACATGCATCTAACCATTTTGGTTAGTGTTCTGTTTTTCCTTTCAGCTGTTCCATTCTGCTTGGGTGTATATGGCACTGTCTTTTGGTGCCTAATTCCATGGAGTCTCAGGGACTCCTCTACTTCCTTTCCTGCAAACTCACCTCCATTGTCAGTCCACAGTGTCTTTGGTCTACGCTGGAACTTGTTGCTCATCATGGTCACATAGTCCTGAAGATTGTTGAATACTTCATTTTTACTCTTTATGATATACGTGATTGTGTACCTTGAATAGTCATCAATGAAAGTTACCATATACCGGTTGCCTCCTGGTGTGGGAACCTTCATTAGGCCGCAGACCTCGCTGTGTACAAGATCAAGCGGTTTCATGACTCTATTCTGGCTCTTCTTAAGAAGTGTAGCCCTCGTGGCTTTGGCTTTGATGCAACAGTCACATTTCATGAACATGGGACACGCTAATACAATCAGGTCTTTGGTCAGCTCCTGTCTGTGCTTTTCCTTGACGCTGTCTGGGTGCCTATGTCCCATGCGTCTATGCCATAGGTGGATGCAGTCATCGTGTGGCTTGTGCACAGTGAGCGTTGCTTGTTCTTTCACTGTGCTCAAATGGTACAGGTGCTCATCTGCAGTGGCTCTGGTCAGTACTTTTGTCCCACTTTGAATTGTGCATTCATCTCCCTGGAAATGGATGGTGAGCCCCCTCACTGCCAGGCACCTCACAGACAGGAGTCCACCTTCTAAGTTGGGCACACAGAGCACATCTTTCATGGGTATGGTCAGTGTGCCTCCCTGTGACTGGTTGCAGTACAGAAATCCTTGTCCAATTCCTTCTGTGTTGATGCTTCTCCCATCTGCAAGGTAGATCCTTTCTTTACTGCTCAGATCCAGCCCTTTGAAGAATCCTTTATCATTAGTCATGTGGTTCATTGCCCCAGAGTCTACACACCAATTTTGGGATGAACTGTCTTGCATTGCTCTGAAGCACCCACTCCATTGTTGAGCGACTGTGTTGCTGTTTGTGACTTTAGCCTTCTACTTAGGTGTTCATGGAGACAGTTCTGCTGTTCTGCTTTCCATATATAGCAGTCTTTCTTTAAATGTCTCTCCTTTTTGCATCTGAAGCATACTCTGGTTTCCCTCTTAGGAGCTTTGTCTGAGGTTTTCAGTGCAGTCTCATTACCCTGCTTTAGATCATTCTGCAGGTTCTCCTTTCTGCGTTGGAATTCATCCACAAGTCTACCTTTAACAAATTCCAGCTTCAGTTCAGCCTCTGGCCTTGTCTCCAGGGCATTGATAAAGGCACTGTAAGAGTCAGGCAGGCTGCAGAGGAGTAGGGCTACCACATGGTTGTCCTTTATATCTTCTCCAATGGCGCGCAGCTGTGCCACTACTTCCAACATGGTATTTATGTGCTCCTGCATTTTACTTTCTTTGCCAAGCCTCTTTTTGTAATGTTTCCTCAGTAGAAACAGTTTGCTATTCAGGCTAGTTCTCTCATGCAAGTTTTGCAATGCAATCCACATGCCTCTTGCTGTTATTTCACTTCTTATATGGATTAGCTGGTCATCTTCTACCAATAAACTTATTGTATCTTTTGCCAACCTGTCCTTTTTATCCCATTTCTCGTGATTTGCTGCTGGTCTGTTCGTGATAATCACCTCCCATAGATCATCTTTAGACAGCAGCATTTCCACTTTAAACTTCCACAATTGGTAGTTTACATTGTTCAGCTTTCCTACTGGAAGTCTGAGCTCTGAGCTGCTTGTCATACTTGCTTTCCTCCCTTTCCCCTTCTGGGATTTAGGCCTTCTTACTCACAGTCAGTAGGCCTCTCTGTCTGGGAGTTTTCTTTCATAATCTGCACTCCTTCTGGGCTGTTTCTAGTCTTCAAAATTACCTTGAAGATGTCCTGGGTCCATAACCTATTGTAGAGTTAGCTTTCTGTTCAATAACACACAGCAGAAGTTTCTTCAAAACAGAGCTTTACTAAGAACTCGGAAGACATGCTTCCATACTGTACAAACTTCATGGGACAAGATGGAGGAGAGAGAGAGAGAGGAGAAGAGAGGAGACAAGGAGAGAGGGGAAAAAACCTGTTTCATCCCCTGACCCTCCCCCTACTGGACAAGCCCCCATATTAATCTTGCAGGGCTTGCAAAGGGCTTTTACTTGTGATTGTTGCACAATCCAACAGTCGGTTGCTTGGGGAAAGTACCTAACAGGTCATAATAAGCTCCTTGGTTGTCACCTCCAGTTTTCTAGCTGTGTTACTCCTATCTCATCTTTGTCCTCCTCTTCTTTCGGAGCTGCTGCAGGTGTTATCTGCTGCATCTTAAAGTTTGTCCATCTGTTGTTTGTAATTTGTACAATTTGGGAGCAACTACTCTATTAACCACAGCCCTCTGAGTCCACCTGTTTGTATCACAAATACGTACTTCATCATTGGGTCTCAGGGGTGGCAATGCACTAGATCCTCTGTCATAGTATCACTTTTGTTCTCTCATTTGTTTGTAATTTTGGACCTGTAGATGTCTGGAGTTATCCTCCAACCATGAGATGCTGCTCCTAATTTTTCAGTTGAGCAGCAGTTCTGCAGGGGACTTGCCATGATCCATTGAAGTAATCCAGTGGTTTAAAATTGACAGGCATGGGTCTGTACCTTAGTTTATGGCTTTTTTCATCAGTCTCTTTACAATTTCCACCCCATGTTCCACTAAGTCATTGAATTGGGGGGATTTGGCACTCAGCGTAATGTGATCAACATCTAAGTATCTAACACATATTTTGAATTTTTGTGCAGTAAATTAAGGACCATTATCAGACTTTAGAACCTGTGGTAGGCTGTGCCTGGAAAAAATAGATTTCAATCTAGTTATTTATTTATTTTATTTTAAAATTTTATACCCCGCCCCACCTGCCAGGCAGCCCAGGGTGGCTAACAAATCAATCAATAAAATACAATAGACTATATAAAAGCATTAAATAACATATACAACAATAAAATGGGGAGAACAAAACCCAAAACACCCCCCCCCCACTTCTTTCTCACTAAATGCCTGACGGAACATCCAGGTCTTACAATTCCTATGGAAACCTGGGCGGTCTGGGGCCAGACGGGCCCCCACCAGGACGGAGCTCCACAGGTGCAGTGTGGCCACTGAGAATGCCCTGTCCTGCATGGCCCCCTGGGAAACCCTAGGGGCCTCCAACAGGGTGCCCCCAAATGACCGCAGGGGCCGATCCAGAACCCCGGGAGTGAGGCGATCTCATAAATAGGCAGGGCCCAGACTGTAAGGCTTTATAGGTCAAAACCAACACTTTGAATTGAGCCCGGAAGACTATTGGCAGCCAGTGCAGAGATCAGAGCACTGGTGTAATGTGCTCTCGGTGGCCCAGCCCCACCAGGAGCCAGGCCACCTCATTCTGCACCAGCTGCAGCTTCCGAGCCATCACCATAGGTAGTCCCACGTACAGCACATTACAGTACTCTAGCCGAGAGGTGATAAAAGCATGGATGATTGTGGCCAGATCCAGAACTGAAACCAGCGGCCAATGCCGCCGCACCAGATGTAACTGGCGGAAGGCACTCCTCGCCACGACCTCCACCTGGAAATCCAGGCAGAGCTGTGCATCAAGGAGCACCCCCAGGTTCCGCACCTGAGAAGTCAGTAGAGGGCACACACCCTCAATCGAGGGGGTCGCCATCTCCATTGACTTACCCACTAACATCATCTCCATCTTGTCAGGATTCAGACGGAGTCGATCAGCCCTCTTCCAGACCCCGACAGCTGCCAGACACCGAGTAAGCACTGAGACAGCCGGACCTGGGTCAGTTGAAAATGAGAGGTACGGTTGGGTGTCATCCACATACTGATGACACCTCACCCCGTACCTCCTGATCACCTCACCAAGCAGCTGCAGGGATGGGCAAACAGAACCGAGTTCGGAAATTCGTTTCTTGAGCAGAGGTCGTTCCACCGCCTCCTTAAGGCAGGATGGCACTCTGCCCTCCCACCCCAACCATCAACAGTCCCATTGTCTCCCAGCAAGTCTTAATCAACCAGAACAGGCACGGATCTAGTTCACAAGAAGTGGCTCGAACAGTCCCAAGCACCCCCGCCACATCAGCGGGTGTCACCGACTGAAACTGATCCCACAAAATTGAACAAGGCAGGGCTTCTGCCACCTCTACCTCCTCCGCTGTATTAAGTGCGGCATCAAGCATGGTAGCAGCCGGGGGCTTAAAGCCCCATGTCCAGCGGCTCCAGCTGTAGGCCATGGCCACAGGCCACGGTCCGAAGGGCTGCAGCCAAAGGGCGCGGTGCTTTGGGGCGCTTCGGGGCCGCAGGGGGTGACAGTTTTTGCTGGTCTTTTTTGTACAGGGCTAGGGCGGTGGTGTGGGGGTGTAGGTGGGGTGGGTAAGAGGGGGTGATGGATTCCAGTGACTGCCCCTGGTGGCAGCAGGGGGAGTACTTGGAGGGTTAGTGGGGGGGTCGCTCGGGTCCCTGTGAGAGAGAGAAGTCGAGGGGTGATAGGGGGGATGGCCTCCACCGGCCCCTGGTGGCAGCAGGATGGCCGGGGGGGTGGGTGGGAGGG
>QEPC01005751.1:923801-935026 GCA_003113815.1 Sphenodon punctatus | reverse complement strand
AAGCTGGATTACTTAAAAGTAAGGAAGAATTTCTTCCTTACTTTTCTTCTTGTGGCCAGCGCAAGCCAGTGATTACGATGTAGGCGATTTCAGTGAGTGTACTAGTGCACCCCCCACCCCCACATCCACAGAAGGTGCTGGGTGGAGTGTGTTAATAGTGAAAAATACAAACCCGTGTGGACTTGAGCAGGACTGTAGTGCTGCTTGCTTAGCCCTACACCACCCGCAGAAGTTGGAGGAAGGAAAATGTTTGGTTGAATAAATGATGTACAGCTAGCTAGCCGCCGCCTATCTCCGAGTAAACGTCCCCTCCCCCACCCCCATTTCACGCACTCAGCCTAAAAATGCTGGCCCAGGCAGGGAGGGAGTAGCCCAGGGAGGATGCACTTGTAATGTTATCCTAACAATATCCAAATTGTTTAGCCTGGCTCTGGAATCCAACCACTAGTCCTCTCTTTTAAGCCCCCAAAGGGAGTAACTATGAAGGATTGACAGCTGATATTGCTCTTCCAAAATGTGTCATTAAAAGCGTTGATCTTGTGATGGTTTTCAAAGCAATTTGGGACTCGGGTCAGACTCGGGACTCACGAGGGGAATAAGCATTTCACTTTTGACTCCGACTCGGGAGGGATGGTTTTTCTTTATTTTTTTAAATTTTCGTTTCTTAGGTGCTTTTTTCGATTCTAAGAAGAATTTGCTGTGCTGTAACTCCAAACAGTCTCCGATTGCCCTGCCCCCACTGTCGTTAGCTAGGTATAGATAGCCACTGTGGCCAGCATGGTTGAAAATCACTATGGCCAGCATAGTTGAACTTGAAAATGAAAAAGTCAGATAATGGGCAGGATGGCTTATTAACTAGGAAAACCTGTTAGCCAACCTATGCGGCTGCATTCTCAAAGCGACAGATAACAAACAATGCAGCTGGGAGTGGCTCAGTGGGGCTCGTTGAGATTGGGCTGGGATTGTACTTGAGTAGTCCCCCGCCCCTACACTGCACTCCTGACTCAAATACCCTTGACTACCTATCCGAACGTAAAGTCAGGTCAGGTAGATAGGCTTGCCAGCCCACCCAGTCCCACTGAGTCACTGTAGCCATAGATATTTTGAGTCCCCGCCTCCCCTCTCCTGCTGAGCTGAGAAGCTGGCTTTACATGGCACAAACAAATGTCTATTGCCTGGATGCAGAGAATGCAGAGGGATGTGCAGGCAGAGGTGTATTGCCGGTCCTGGTTGCAGAGGCTACTCAGCACACACCGAAGACTTGAATGGAGGAGGGATTTAAAAGTTGTAAAAAGGGGCTAAAGTAGCCAGCCATCTATGCAATCAGTCTGAAGTGAGAGAAAACATAAAATGCTGCTGGGGGTGGGGCTGTTTGAGATAGAGGGTAAAGGGGTGGGGGAATACTTCAGTGACTCAACTGATTCATTCAACTGCCCTTGTTTTACAATTTGTTTGTAAAACACTCTGTCTTGTGGGAGGGGTTGTTTCGACAGTTTGAAAAAAACAGAGTGGAACAAATTAAAAGAAATAATTATTTATTGAATGAAAAAAAAGCAATTCCCCGCATCAAAGATTTTAAATAAAGGTACAAATCTAACCCACTTTGTAACAAAATCAAGGAACAGAACCCACACGGTCACAGTCACCCATGGGTGGGTGGTGGTGGGCCACCCGGCACAACTCTCGCAAGTCGCAAGGGGCACAGCAGGAACGCGCTGTAGTAGGGATAGGGAAACAGTGGAGGAAGCTTATGGGAGTGCAGTCTGAGTGCACACATGGACATCATGGAGGAGGCGGGGGGGCTGTGAGTGACCCACGGCAGTGACAGGGCAGAGGCGGGCTGTGGGGTGACCGAGGAAACTCCGAGGGGGCATCATAAAACTGAAAGGCACAGCTAGCTGCAGGGGGCCAAGAAGGGGCCAGGTGGCCATCCAGGTGAACGTAGAACCCAAGGTGATCTTAAAGAGTGGGTTCTAGTCAAGTCCTCCAAATAACATAATTTAGGAAGCCTCAGGGGTGAAAAGTAAGTATTTGAAACCAATAAATAATTAGCAAAATCCTGGCCATAACTCACAAATCATGGATTCCTGTTTCAAGCCTGAGAAAAGAAGCAGGAACAGATGGACGAAGACCCAATAGAGATCGCAAAAACTTATCACTGTGTCTACTGACATCATCAGTCGCTGAGTAGCCCCAGATCTCTGCAACAAACAGAATGTGTGAACAAACCCTCATATTAAATACTTAAGCTGCAGACGCTACAGAATGCTGACCAAAGGAAACAATTTTTACTGTCCCAACCATAAAAGTGATTTTGGATTTAACAGTGCTGCACTGTCTGGCCCATGAAAAAGATGGAGTTATAATAATTCCTTGCTACCAATATTCAGAAACGTTCTGGGCCTAGGGATAATGAACGCTCCCTAGCTCTCCTGCCCCAACACATAATCTTAATAATCAATTTGCTATGCTCACATAAGTATGTAAATTTATTCAGGGCTCTCTGAAGACCAACAGGAGATCTAGATATCAGAACAATGTCCTCAGTGTATGCAAGCAGAGAAACAGCTGTCGAAAAAACATGCGGTGGATATAGATCTTCACCATCCATTTCACATTTAATATTATTAATATATAAGTTAAATAAGAGTGGGGCCAAAATGCAGCCCTGGCAAACTCTTTTAGTGACTGAAAACTCCTAAGTTGACCCTGCAGCCCATCTTTAAACTCAGGTAGACGGCGCATGAGAGGGAGGAATTTAATGCATTGTATTTTCAAAAAAAGAGGAAATTCTATATTAAAAATCTTCAGTTTAAGAGAAATGTTAAGGCCCTTACAAATTCAATCATGCTTCAAAAAGCATGAAAATTGTAAATTAAGTCTCCTGTCTTAACGTCTGTGCTATGTAAGCAGTAAAGACATTGCACAGTCTCACATATTGTGCTTGATTACAACTTGGGCTTCATGCACCCACATTTTGCCTTGGTCTTTCAGCCCCACTCCTCTTCCTCTTCCGGTTGGGGGACAATACTGAAACTGGGGACAGGAGGGGGTGAGGGGGAAGCTTGCTTCAGTATTGGGGGACAATACTAAAACGGGGACAGGAAGGAGTGAGGGGGAAGCTTGCTTCCCCCTCACCCCTTCCTTTTCATATATCCTTTCAGGGTTGGTAAGAATATGACATCTGAGTACTGGGAGGTTGTGTATGGCAGAAACAAGGTTGATGGATGAGGGATGTGTACACGGAGATAAGACAGGGGATCAGCTGGGCAGTGGGAGAAGTAATTGTATCGGGAGGGGGAAGCCAGGTGCTGGGGAAATGTTTATGGAAGACAATGCAGAGAAATGGGTGATGTGTTTGCATAGATGAGGCTTGGGAGCATGCAAGGGGGAAGTGTGGGTGGTTTTAGATGAGATGCAACCACGCAGGTCCATCCATCAAACACACACCCAAACGCTTGTGTGAAGGTGGTGTGGGTGGAGGCATGCTCCTGAAACCCACACAGCACAGCACGTATTCATGGGGCATCAGAGAAAAAGCCAGAGTGCCCCATCCAGGGAAAGGCAAAAACGTGCTTGGGGAGAGGCATCCATGCATCCACTGCCTGCGTGAACCAGGGTGCCCACCCACACCAGTGGACAGGTCCTCCAGCACCATGCAGAAGTACTACTGTGATGGCCAGAGTGGCACAGGAGCCACCTGGTGATGGACCGCCCCCACCCCCGTCCCACCCACAGCCCAAACATCAGTCCTTAAAGGACACATGCATGAAATACAAACCTGTACTGACCCCAAAACAGAACCCCCCAAGCCCCAATGAACAGAGGAATCTGCCAGTGCCATGGAGGACAGAAGCTCCACCAGCCAGGTAAGCGAATGGCCAGCCATGGAGTGATGGGAACTGTTGCTGGATGAAACAGCTGCAGAGGGCAGAAAAGATGACAGCTGACCATTATGTTGTCTCTTGACAGGCAAGTACCAGCACACAAGCCACTGCGACTACATCTGAATTGGACCCAGCTGTGCACATTGCACCCACCACAGCCTCAACACCCACAGGAATGCCCTGATCCAATGCCAAGACCAGGGCCCTCATCAGCCTGTGGGGGATGCAAAGGTTCAGCAAAAACTTGTGAGATGTTACCAAAATGAATCGGTACACTAAGCCATCTCCGAGTAGATGGCACAGCTGGGGTACAATAGAAATACATCATAGTGCCAGCAGCAGGCAAAGGACCTGAGGAGTGGGTACAAGTTGGTCCATGATCAGAACCGTAAGTCTGGCTGCACCAGGTGTACAGTCATACTACCAGGAACGGGACAGGTTCCTATGCGTGAATGGGGAGATCATGGTCTCCCACACATGAGGCAGCACCTTCATTAGGGGGAGGAAGCATTTGGAAACCACACTTGCACTCCCTAACCACGATCCACCTGATCAGTCATCAACCGGAAACCCCCCACCCAAAGGTGCACCCAGTGTGGAGGGCCACAGTACCCCATCCCAGAGCTGGAGCCAGCATTCGTGGACCCTCTGACCAATGACATCACCCTCCACCTGTGCTCCCTTGCCTCACATATCCAGCCTATGGAGCCAAGGAGGTACAGGAGGAGGGGGAAGAGGCCACAGGTGCCTCCCAAGTGGAGGAACCTGTCCATAAAGGTAGGTCACTGCATCTGTGACACTGGGGGAAGGGGTGGCAGGATGGGGAAGGCAGCTGAGTGCGACGGCTGGGGAGCTTGGAAAGTTCCCCTATATTGTGCTTACAGGTGGCTAGGACAGTGAGGATGAGGAGCAGCCCCCAGCCCCGGACAGGCACAGTAAGTGGGACAGGTGACCTGGAGGCCACTGATCTGGAACAATGCTGGGTTGGGACACACAATGCCAGGGAGAATAGTACAGGTAAAATAAGCAAGAGACCAACCATACAAAGAAGGGATAGAATGACACAGGTACCCTACCCCTATATGCCACCAAGACACATATCAGCAAATGGACGGTAGAGAAGGCCCCACCAGGACCCCTGGATGGAAGAACAGACAGTGAGATCAGGCCAGGGATTCCCCATGATATACTGGCTCCCCTTGGACACCACAGGAACCCCAGGCTGCAAGGCCACATAGACCAGACATCATTACAGTGGGTTCCCCTCGAGGAATGACATGCATATCCCAATGTAATGCGAGTCATGCCAATCAGTCAGCTGTCCATTGGTAGCCACAGCACTCCCACCATACAGGGCATGTTGTCCATATGTATGTGGATAAATGTGAACTAATAGTTCCCTCCATTGCCTTGCCATAGGTGTGGAACTGGAACCTGCATAGCCACATCCCAACTAGCAACACCACCCTCAATGAGTGCCCGGCGGAACCAAAAGCAGAGGGCATGGAACAGAATAGGCAGTGCTAGGAGGATATGGCAAGGGAGCAGATGGAGGAAACCACATGGGCGGGGGATGAGATCTGGGATGCCATCCTGGGGTTGGGACAGCAGCTGGCAAGGGTCCAAGGAGATCAATGCACAGATCCTGGTCTTCGTTGTGTAGTCCCGGCAAGAGCACCTGTGAGAGTAGAGGGACTCAAACTACCACCTACAGGAACAGTAATGACCCCGCAATGTGATGGAGCATGTGAGGAAGAGGATGATAGGATCCATGGAATAATCTGAGCAGATTCAGTGCTCCCTTCTCCATCACGTTACGGCACAGAGCACTGCTGTGGAGGCTTACAGCCAGGTGCAGTATGTGGCCCCTCCCACACGGGTGCCCGTCCCTCCACCAGATTTCGCTTGCCAGCCATGGTTTCCCCATCAGCCCCCCCTTGCTGCCCAAGATCAGCTGGACCACCTCCCCACTGTGCCCCACAAGCCCCTGGCCCAAGGGGAGCTCCATATAGGGGCCATACACCTGCTGCACCCACCCAGCACCTCTCTGCTCCTGGTACACCAGCCACCGGACCAGCTGCAGGACTAGCCATGGAATCAGTCACAGCAGCAGGGGTCACATGAACCACCGGGTGGGCCGCAACCACAGAAGGCACGAAAGGCCACCAGTGGCTGTGGCCACAGCCAGTAGAATGGCAACACCACCTAAATGTAAATAAACTATTTCAGTACTCCATTTCTGTCTCTGTGTCTATTTGGGTTGGTCAGGAGGTTATGGCATGCTACTGATGCAGGCAGCTTGGGGGCTGGTGGTTGTACAGATGCACAATGGGTTGCAATGTGGCAATTGCCCCTGGGAGAGAGGCAATGCCCTTGCATTGTTTGGCTGCAGAAAGGCCACTACTTTATGGCAGTGATGTGTACTGCTATGATGTAACAGTGTATGTTGGAGCAAGACCCAACCAGATGAGATGGTTACATGACATGCTCACTATGTATATATGTACTCATCAATGGACATTGATGTACCAATGCACTGTGCCAGGTCAGACTGAGTGTGTACAGCACAGTGCAGACATCCAGGTACTGTACAGCACCTGCTCCCAACAGGTGGACCACCAGTTTGGATGGAGGCCCCTTTCTTGGACAGCCATGGCCATGATGATATCAATGGTGGCAGTCAGAGGTGGTGAAGCAGCCCTGCTGCTGGCCACAGCTCATGTGTCGTGGCCTCAGCTATGGCAGTAATGGGTGCAGGGGAGCTGGGCCCTGTCATGAACACAACAGCCAGTACCACAGCACCCATGGTGCTGTATGGCCTGAGGCTGTGGACCTGGGGGTAACCATATGCAGTCAGGCTTCAGAGTGCACGCAGAACCATATAACACATACCATAGCAGTGGTACGGGGTCATACCGCTGATGACATCTGAACAGGTGGGGATATGAGTGCCACTGTAAGCACACACACACCCCGCCCCCATGTATGAACATTCATAGAGCTTCCATGACCTGCTGTTGGGTGTGACCCTTCAGCGATACATGGCCTGGGGCAGGCACAGACAACGGGTGTGTACATATTGGTAGATACTTAATTGGGTTATATTTACAGTACCATTGGGCATCGGTCAGTTCTGTGGGGCCATTTCAGGCCACTGGTGCTGTTCCTGTATGGCAGCAAGGTAGGCTATGTGCCTGAACAGGACATCCCTGTTTATCGAGGACATGAGCTCAACCATGGTCCTGCTGTTACAGGGGCACTGCCTTCTCAGACTGTGAGGAGAGATTATTATCAAGGACAGCTCCATCTCTGTCACCTGTAGAATGCAGGCTGCAATGATCAGCACAAGGGCCTTGTCCAATTGAAACTCATTGCTGTTCCAGAGGATACACCAGTGCTTCTTTAGAACCCCAATGCTCTCTCCACAATACAGTGGTGGAACTAAGCCATTGGTTATACAGCTCCTGCTCTGGTGTATGGGCCACAGCATATGGCTTTGTTAGAGGGTAGACCAGGTCGCCAATGATGACAGAACCCCTGGGCACACCGTCTATGAGCTGGATGGCATTTGGGGTGATTTCCCCCATGTACATGTGGGCGTAGAATGGGGACTGACAGAGGATTCTGGCATCATTATTCCTTCTGGACACCCCAGTGAACACATTCACAAATGGCCCATGTTGGTCTACCACAGCCTGAAGAGCCACCAACAACTGTCCCTTCAATCATCCCGGCTGTTCGGAGGGCAGGTGACAGAGAGGGATATATGTCCCATCTATTGCCCCTATGCAGTTCGGGAACCCTAGCCGGCTGAAGCCCTCAGTGACCTCCTCCGGGTTCACGAGCTGTATGACCCACTCTATGAGGAGCTCCACAGTGGCTTTGCACATCCCCTTCAGGATGTTGGAAACCATGGAAGCCACGCCAAATTGCTGTCCAAACGATCAGTATGAGTTTGGGGTTGCCAGTCTCCAGCTGGTTATGGCAACACGTTTACCAACAGGTATTGGCTCATGCATAACAGTGGTCTTCCTCTTGTGATGTGGCTGTAGAATTGCTGTGATCCAGGACACTAATCTCTGAGGCATGCGGAAGTGTGTTATCCAGTCTTCATCCTCCCAGGTTGCCAGGATGGTCTCCCACCAATCCTCACTGAGCCGTGCTGCCCAGCCCTTCTGCTTGGTCAGAACAGCCAGCTGCAGCCCATGAATGACTGGCACAGCGTCTGTGCTCAGGTATTTCAAGGCCCATTCCAGCTCCCCTTGCAAGGTGGTTGCACCCTCCTGCAGTGCCTTGTGTCACATCCGGAGTGCCTGTTGTCACAGCTGTGCCCTGTGCCTGTTGTGCTCTGTGCCTCACACAACCAGTCTTCGGTCTGTATCAGTTATGGAGGACCAATGTTGGTAGATGGTCTGGAACCATGAACAACATGCCACCTGCATCTGTTGAGTGGTTCTGAGCAATGCCTCAGCAGCTGTTAACAGATAGTCAAGGGGAGTACCCCTCCTGGATGACATCACACTGTTTTAGAGCTCTCAGCATCGCAACATACTTTAAAACCACATAAAATACAATATCTCAAATCATAATATGAACAGTAAACCAACTTAAAATAACAATAATAGCAATTAAAAACACCCCCATGGGGAGCCAAAAAAAACCTACCCCAACCAACCCCTCCCCACCAATCACCCGTCTGCCTCACCAAAAGCCTGGCAGAACAGCCAGGTCATACATTGTCTTTGGAAAGAGGGGAGGTCTGGGGCCAGGCGGACCTCCATTGGGAGGGAGTTCCACAGCCGCTGTGCAGCGACCGAGAACGGCCCTGTCATCATCACCATCCGAGATACCTGGGGGACTCTGAGGGAGGTTTCCCCTGCTGACTGCAGGGACTGATCCAGGATCCAGGAGGTGAGGTGATACCACAGGTAAGTGGGGCCCAGGTAGCACAGAAGACTATAGGCAGCCAGTGCAGAGAATGCAGCACCAGAGTAATGTGCGCACAGAAAACCGTCCCCGTAAGGAGACAGGCCACCGCATTCTGCATCAGCTGCAGTTTCCAGACTGTCACCAAAGGTAGCCCCACATAGAGCATGTTGCAATAATCTTGAGGTGATAAAAGCATTAATGATGGTGGCCAGATCCACATCCAAGACATACAGTCAATGCACCAGATGTAATTGGCAAAATGCTCCCTTTGCCATGGCATCCACCCGGACATCTAGGCGAAGTCGTGGGTCGAGGAGCACCCACAGACTATGGACCTGAGGAACCAAGGGAGGACAGACCCCCTCAATGACCGGTGCCACCACTCCCTCAGTCTTCCCCACCAGCATCACCTCTGTCTTGTCGGGATTCAGCTTCAGACAGTTCACCCTCATCCAGTCCTCCACAGTCACCAGATATCAGGTAAGCACTGAGACTGCCAAGTCTGGGTTGGTAGAAAAGGAGAGATAAAGTTGGGTGTCATCAGCATACTGATGACACACCAAACCCTCTGATGACCTCACCCAGCAGCTGCATATATACATTGAACAGGAGAGGGGACAAAATAGACCCCTGCAGGACTCCACACATGAGGCCCTGGGGAGAAGATGAACAATCACCCAGGACCACACGTTGAGTTCTCCCAGCCAGGAAAGAGTGGAACCATTCAAGAATGGTCCCACCCACCCCAGCTCAGTCCCGCAGACGAGTTACCAACCTCTCGTGGTCAACAGTATCAAATGCCTCTGACAGATCTAACAGAATCAACAGGGTTGAGCAACCCTGGTACAACTCCCAGCAGAGGTCATCAATCAACCAAGGCCACAAGTGCAGTCTCAGTGCAAAACCCCCGGATTGCGATGAATCAAGAAAACCGACACGGTCCAGATGCTCCTGTAGCTGCTGAACCACCACCCATTCAATAACCTTCCCTAAAAAGGAAAGGTTAGGAACAGGCTGGTAGCTGGCCAAGGAATCAACGTCCAAAGATGGTTTTTTGAGCAGAGGCCGCACCACCGCCTCCTTGAGGCAGCTCGGCACTCTGCCCTCCCTAAAGGAGATGCTGACTACCCCAGCCAACAACAGCCCTAACGTCTCCCAGTTGGCCTTGACCAGCCAGGATAGGCACGGATCGAGTTCACAACTTGTGGTCCTGGCAGCCCCCAGGACATCCTCCGCATTAGCGGCGAAACCCACTGAAACTGATTCCCTAAAACAGGATAAGGTGGGGCTTCCATTATATCTGGTTCTCCTATTTCTGCAAGTGCGTTATCAAAGTCATGGTGAATGTGAGCAATTTTATCCACAAGGAAGTCGACGAAAGTGTCACAGCAAGCACTGGAAGATTTCAGTTCAAGGAGGAGGGGGACCGTATTGACCAGCCCCCTCACTACCCATAACAGCTCAGCCTGATGCAATTTTGTGGCCGCTATGAGGGCAGCAAAGAACACTGACTCTATGTCGCAATCGGTCGGTTTCAGCATGAGAATGGTGCCACCATCGCTCCAACCACCACCCTTCGTGCTTTATCCACCACAGGTCCTCCATAAACCAGGGGGACCTGTGTTGTCAGCGGTCAGAGACCGGATGCCAAGGAGCCATTCAATCAATGGCCTTGGTCAGCATGATATTCCAAAGAGCCATGAGAGCATCGAGAAAACAATCGTTGAGGTCAGAGGTCGAGGTCAGAGGGTAATTCACCGGTTCCATCAGTCTCCAGGGGCAAACCAACCACTCTGGTACCACACTTTTCCAGGGACAGACATGCACCAGGAGACAGGCCTGGAGGGGGTAATGGTCATCCATGTCAAGGGCACACTTGACACCTCCCCCACCAGCAGATCCCCCACCTCAAGGCCGGTGCAAAATATAAAGTCTAGGGTTTGCCCCCCATCATGAGTTGGGCCCACAACCAACTGAGACAGTCATGGTTGCCATGGTAGCCATGAAATCATGCTCTGCCCCTCCAAGGCTGGTGACGGTGTGAATGTTTATTTATTTATTTATTTAAAATGTATATCCCGGCCCTCCTGCCCACAAGGCAGCCCGGGGCAGCGAACAACATTCATTAAAATAATATAAAAAAATTTAAACAATTTAAAATACAGTATGTGGGGAAAAGCCCCCATCCCCATCCCCACCCCTCCCCTACCCCTCGTCAAAAGCCTGACAGAACAGCCAGGTCTTACATATACGCCGAAACAGCAGGAGAGTGGGAGCCAGCTGAGCCTCCTCTGGGAGTGAATTCCAAAGCACAGGGGTGACCACCGAAAAAGATCTAACATTGGTGGCCGCCCGCCTCACCCGGGGAACCTCCAAAAAGGCTCCCACGGACGATCTCAAGGGTCGCAC
>QEPC01005751.1:859128-914128 GCA_003113815.1 Sphenodon punctatus | reverse complement strand
CAATAAGCAGGCAGGAAGCATACTTAAGCTTAAGTAGCTTTATTAGGAAATACATGTAGGATAGGAAAGGCCTACATCTATGCTAACTCCTAAGACTAGGTGTGTTCAAGAGGGAGGAAAGAAGCTCTCTGAGACACAAAGAGATGAGAAATCTCCTGGGGGAGGAGATTTACCAATCAGGTCCTGACAGGAGTAGGGCAGATAGGATGGGGGAAAGGGTTCCCTGATCTGTCTGCCTACTCCTACTGTTTCTAGCAAACAAACAGGATGAGGTGCTTAGGGGGGATGCAACCAAAGGAATGTATTTCCAACACCCTGGACCCCCACAAAATGGCAGTGACTCCACCCACTCATCCAGCTTCTGAGAAATTCAAATCAATGCCAAATCAAAGCAAAGTGACACAGGGAGCAGCCCATTCCTTAAATTTCCCCCTTCTCCCCATGATCTCCACTTTTCTCTATGCCCCAAACGTGAGGGTGGTGGTTTCCATTTGTACCTCCATGGCTTCTGCTATATTTATTTATTTATTTATTTATTTTAAAACGCTTCCTATCCCACCCATCCTTCCACAGGCAGCTCTGGGTGGCTTACAGTAAAACAAAATAAAACAACATTATCAAAGTGAAAAAGAAAGGAGATTTGTAAAGAAAGGAGGTGCAATCCCCCACACAGCTGGCCCCGGGAGATGAGTCAATAGGCATTGTTAGCTTATGGAAAGCTCCGGCACGAGCTGTGTCCAGGAGCTGTGGCACAACCAAGCACAGGTCAGGCTGTCAGACACTGCATCAAAGGGGGATGCAGCATCACAGAGTTATCTGCAAATATGCAGTGGTCAAGGTTGAAGCTACCAACAAAATATCCTGGAGGGAGACTGCAAATGGAGAAGAGAGGGGGGTAAAGGGCAGTGCCTGGGAGCACTCGATAGCAAAGGGGACAAGGGCACAGCTCTTCCTGAACAACAGCATCACAGGCAGTCCTGGGAGCCAGGACCTGTGACGCTCACACTAATTTAGCCCAGGAAGAGACAGGGAGGCAGGAGCTTTTGCCTTGTTTACAGAGAGCTCCATCCTGCCACATTAAGTGCAATTCAGCCTCTGTTGTGCATCCCCTGTGCCTACACTCTCACACCATGAGCTGTGTTCCTAGCAATGTCACCTCTCCCCAGTGAACAAAGCAATTTCATTCCAGTTTGTGTTAAAAATCTTCTCCAGTTGTGATGAGTTTTCTGTTGGAGACTTTCTGAGCACTTCCCAATAGTCCTTCCTAGTCCTTCTAACAGCAAAACTGCTTGTCCACTCAGACATGTTAGAAAATCAATTTTTCTTCCAATGTTAAATCAAAAACTCTTCTGAGATTAAAGCTCCACATTGCAATTACATTGTCTGTGGGGAATTATTCAGTCATCAGATGTCTCTTTGAATAGCATAGAGTTTCAGTCCAGAAATGATCCCTGGTAAATAAGAGACAAAGCTGAGACTTGCACTTTGTGGATGTCTATTTGTCTGTAGCTGTAGGTGTTTTCTTTTATAAAGCCTGCCTGTAATAGGGTAGGGCCTTGAGGGGGTGACTATAACCAGGCTTCAGCTCCAAAGACCCAGACCCACATGGGAATTAGCTCCACAATGGGTGTAAACAGATGGACAGTATGCTTTTGCCCACATCTGCCTGGTTGATGTGTCCATTTGAAAGCATCTGTCAGATGTGCAAAGCAGAGTGGAAGGCCATCTGGAATATCCCAGAGCATGGCGCATGGAGAGAGCTGGCCAAACCCAGGGCAGCAGTCAAACACAGAACATCTGTCCATCTAAATGGGCCTGTGAGCCCCAGAAAATACAGCCCCACCTGGATCAAAGGGTGCAGCCACACGAGATGCTTTGGGGTAACTACCATGCTTTGGGCAGCCTTAACCCAGTCTGGGCAGCTGGACCACGCAATGCAGTCCATCAATGCAGTCAGCTACTCCAAGATGTGCACCCCACCGCATGACAGAGCAAGCAGCTGGCTGCTACATGCTGTGTCCTTGGGGAAAGTCTGAAGCTGCGTTGCATAGCAGCCTTACCCCACATGGGGTAAGGCTGCCAAGGCATGGCATCCCTATCCTGGGGCCTCTTCTGTTCTGCTGTTCAGGGAGCTCCACAGAGGGTCTTTAGCAGTGGGCACTGTTGCCCAATGTGTGCTGCCATGTCATGGCCAGGGGTGGGATTTCTGTCGGGCTGGGGGAGGGAGGCAGGGCAGGGCTGGGTGCCCACTTTTGTGGCCAGCCCACAGTGTGGTGGGAGATTGGAGAACAGCCTGGCTGCCCCGTGGGAAGAGTATGCTTGTTAACCAGCTGCCTGACATTGGGGTATTTAGTTCGTGGATTTAAAAGAACATGCAACTGACTTTGACGCGCAAAACATCTCGTCTAATTCCAGCCCTCAGGATTTTCAAAAGTCACATGAGCACAATCTGCTTGTCTAAAAGTGGCCTAAGAGAAAATAGAGTCAACAAGACTACTCAGCAACACCTTAGTGAGCTCCCTGAAGGCAAGGTGAGCTCAGGTGCCTGAAGCAGATGAATCAGAGAGGCCCTGAGTGAGAGGCTACAAAATGGCTGCCAGAGGGGTGTGCCGGAGATGGAGACAACTGCTTAGCTTGTGGAGCTATGTAGAGCCTGCATTACAGCGTAGTGTCTGGGGACCACTGAGACAGACAACGTGGTGGGAGTGCAGTTATCAGGGACCCCATGTGGGGGTTACCCTGAGAACATGTTGGGACTGTGGGCATGTAGCAGGATGAGAGCAAGGCTCACCCGCTACAAGCTTCCCTACTCCAAGGGAAGGGAATTACAAAGCAAGCACAGAGAGAACAGGTGCTCCGCAGCAGAAATTAGAACGCAGCAGCCATCATCAGCATCATGATCATGTGGGCCCAGTGTGCAGGCTATTTAAATCCATCAGAGCTACTTACATGCAGAGGGAAGGAAGGTGGGAGCCGGCTGAGCAAGTGCCCAAGAGAGCAAGGGGCTGAGACTGTCAAGTCCCACAGAACAAGGCTCTGTGAAAGCAGAGTAACTCCTCCACTTGGGAGGGCCGATCTGAACCAGCGCAGGCTGGTTGGGGGGCAGTAGGCTTCCCTAATCAAGGAGGGGGACCAGAGGTGCAAGGATTCCCTCCCCGTGGGCTGCTGGACACCAGTCCTAGGTGAAACTGACAAGGGTGGTTGAATTGGTGAAAGCAGCCCGGATGTTCAGCACAAAAGTTGCCAGCTGAAGCCAACTGGAAAGTGGGAGGCTTCCCTTATTACCCTGAGGGGTTTGGCAGCTGGGAGAACCAGAGTAGCTAACACAAGTCGGCTGGGGCATCAGGAGTCTGTAACCCGCAACCCCGAGGAGGCTTGTGGGCAAGTGTCAGGGCACACGCTGCCCTGACATTAGTCGGCCGCTTGTGTACTGTTGCTAGGCAACAGCACGGCGTGGGGAAAGGCAGGGAGCACGGAGGCACCGCTACCAGGGGGCGGTGCTTCCCTGCAGCTGCGGGAAAGGCCGGGCCCCGCCCAGAAACAAAGTACGCTGTGCTTGGCGTCAGGCTTGGCGGCGGGTTGGGCCCCGCCCTGAGCACTCTAGGGCTGGAGTTATATAACATACCAGCGGGACCGACAGCCGCCGGCGGTAATCATTTCTGAGAGGCTGGTCCCTGGTGTATCTTGTGAAGCAAACTTGCCTACTTCCTTGTTAGAGAGCGTGGACTGAGTGAGCGTGCCCTGTGTTACCCCCTTCCTTGAGTGGATCTACGGTAAGAGTGTTTGTGTCATTGTCCAGTTTGTATTGAGTCCTGTGTTCCCCCCAAGTAGTAGTAGTGAGGTATTGGTGTGTGGGTTCCTTACCCCTCCGCTCCTTCACCCCTGACTCGATCCTGCCTCTTCCTCACAAGGCTCCATTTCCCGAGTGCAAGTCCTAACCTTCCCACTCACCCCTCCACCCTGTGACCTCCCCCTCGGCCTCACCTTCCCCAGGACCATCCCCTTCCTCCCTCCACTCCCTCTTCCCACGGTGCCCCGGACCCTTGTGTATTCTCTCGAGCGACTGGTATATCCAGTTGGTGTCTCAGCTCCTTTGGGGCAATTGGCTTCCTCTCTTCTCCCTGATGATGAGTCAGGTTGCCTTCTGAATCAGAGGGAAAGCCCACCCAAGACCCTGCGTTATACCCAGATAGATCCTTCTCCACCAAGAGGAAGCCGCCCTTTCCCCCGTCAGCTTCTTCCCCTCCTGTCCCTTCTCCTGCAAAAGTCCCCCTCTCCCCCCCCCCGTGACAGCAAGATGGATCCAAACAGGGGCTCCTGGATAGATCATGAGGAACCCACCGGAACAGTGCCAAAGCGAGGAGACCAACCCCAGTCAGAGAGTGAAAAGACAGAGCAAGAAACCCTTGGACAACTTGTGAGTGTCCTATGGCGTATGCAGGTTACAGGACATGAGGGTTATGGGGATTAGGGATGTGCAAACACGGTTCGGAAGTTCAGGGTTTGGCCTGAACTCAAGGTGTTCAGCCCATTCGTGAGCACCCCAAATCTGAACTGCCCCCCACCCGAACCAGCCGAACAAAGTTCGGGTTCCAAACCTGTTCGGGCGGGGGCAGGGTGGAACCCAGTTTTCTGTCCCCCCTTCCCCCTCCAGGCTGCACGGGTAGAAGGGGCGCTGGGGAGCACCTTCCCCCCCCCCACCCTGCCCAGCCTCATAAAAAAACATTTTTTAATCCCCCACCCCAGGGATCACCCTACCTGGTGGTGCCAGGAATCCGGCCCCAGGTCTGGTGGTGGCGGCAGGTCTGGCAGTGGTGGCGGTGTACCGGAGTGCTTCAGGCCACTACTAGGCCTTCTGGGTCAAACTGGAAGGCCTAGTAGCAACCTGAAGCGCTCCAGAGCGCTGCCGCTACCGGACCTGCTGCCACTGCCGGACCCATGGCCAGAGCACTGACACCACCAGGTAGGTCAGGCTCGAGTTTGGCAGCGGCAACAGCGGCAGCTCCAGTGGTGGGTCCATGGCGGGTCCAGTGGCGGTGGCACTCTGGAGCACTTCATACTGCTACTAGGCCTTCCGGTTTGACCCGGAAGGCCTAGTAGCGGCCTGAAGCACTCTGGACCACCGCTGCCGGACCTGCTGCCACCAGACCCGGGGCCAGAGCCCTGGCACCACCAAGTAGGACGATCCCTGGGGTGGGGGGGTTAAAAAAAATTACAAGGCTGGGGGGGGAGGTGTCCCCCGGCACTCCTTCCACCCACACAGCCTGGAGGGGGAAAGGGAGGGGGGAAACCGCCCCCCCACCCAAACCCATTTGCCCCCCCAAAACCCATTCGGGCCGAACAGGCCAAACTGAACGGTTTCAGGTTCAGCCGAACACCGAACAGGCCAAACACTTAATGGTGTTCACTCATCCCTAATGGGGATACTGAGCCTCTCCGGACATGTGGGATATTTGGCGAGTGCAATGAAAGCCTGTTCACAGGGCGGTATGGACATTTACGGAGATGGTGCCCTGCCCTTGAGAAAAGAGTGCCTTGGACTCTGAGTTACCGGGTGGGGGGGGCGTTGTTTGGGACCTGGGGCCAAGGGGAGAGTAAATCTAAGTGTTTCTGGACATATGAGGGCACAGGGCTTATGTATGGAACTCACCCCATGGGGAGTGGAAGGACTGGTGCCAAGTGGGAGCCACTTAAAGGGGCTAAGGAGAGCCTAATGGGAGGTGGGTTCCCTGAGCAGAAGGGAAAGAGATGCTTGGAGTGTCAGCAAAAGGGACATGTGAAGCAAACATGCCCTAGGAGAGCAACAATAAGGAAAAGGTGTTGGGGCTGCCGGGAGGTGGGACATGTAAAGAGGGAATGGCCAAATCGGATTGCCCAGAGAAGCAAAGAAGTCCAAGAGGTGTCTGAGGGTTCAGTAAGGACAGAACAGGGTATCCAGACAGGCTTAATCCTAGAGAGATTAGAAAGGTGATGGAAAACCATGAGGAGATGGAGCTCTGTAGGAGAGTACAGGACTTGAGCAAAGAGAGGGATAGGTTAAAGAGGCAATCAGAACAGAAAGAGTTCTAACAAGAGAAAGAACAAGAGTTCAGGACAGTAAAAGAAGCACAGAAGATAGAGGTGAATGAAGTTGAGGGCTTGATGTGGGTCCTAGCTTACTCAGATAGTAGTGAGGAGAAAGAGGATCAAGGGGGATTCATAAACTTGGGAAATGAGGACTCTGCTGAGGAATATCAGAAAGCAAATAGGGTTGCAGCACAAGTGAGAGCAGAACTGCAAAGGGAAAGAAAGCAGTATAAACACCTGGGAAAGTACAAAGACTACACTAGAGGGTGACCTGACTCAGTGGGAGTCAGGAGGGTCCCAGGAGGGAGAGTGTTGAGAGGCAGGGAAGGTATTGGGAGGCTGGTAGGGCCCACGCCCCACAGCAATATGGAGCATAAGTGTGGGTAACAGGCAGAGAGCCTAAAGGGTTAGGGGGTCCCTACAAAATGTAAACATGCCAGGGAGACAGTAAGTTATATTTGAGTGGACTTGCCAAGGAGAAAGAGATTTATGTTGCTATGGGGCAGGGAGCCCCACAAAGATGCTGGCCAAAACGTGGCTATGATGTGATAAATAAAGACTGTTCAGAGTTAGAACCCCTAGAAGATAAGCATATGCTGGGTAGAGGTCACTCCCCAGGCTTATGACAATGTGACTTGGAATGGTCTAAGAGGTTTGGGTTGTGTGAAACTCCCCAGACCCAGGGCTGTGAGCCAGTTAATAGGATTGGACAAGTCAGGTGGAGAGAGACTCCCTGTTTATGACTTGGAGCCATGGAAAGGAATTGAGACATGAGATAGCCAGTGGACCAGGCTGGTTATAAGGGCCCGGGGTGATATAGAGGCCAGACTGAGGGGTGGGAGACCCCAGCATTCAGGTGTGGCAGCTGTAATAGGATGAGAGCTGACAGCCACAGAAAGAAACTGAAGGCTATTTTGACATTGGGAAGTGGGTGTGATGGACCTATAACAGACAATTGAAATGTATGTAAAATGTGAATTGTATATAATAATTATAATTAATAATAATTGTATTTATATAGCACCTCCTGCCTTACATGGCACGCTGAGAGCTTTACATACATAAGTATAAAATATAAACAATATAAAACAAACAATTTAAGACAATTTAAAACAATAATAAAAACTTTAAAATAGGGGAAGGAAACAGGGAGGAGAGAATACATTGAGGGAACCAACAGTGGATCCTAAAAGCACCTAGTAAATAAATATGTTTTCAAGTGCTTTTTAAAAGGTAAGGAGGGAGGAACTGAGATGGGCATTCAGAGGGAGCCAAGTTGCACAGCGAGGGGCCCGTCACAGCAAAAGCCCAATCACCCGCTGACTTAAGACACAATGGCAAAACCCCCAAACAGTGGGTGGTTCCTGAGTGCAGATACCTATCAGTGTGAGGCTCCAGAAACAGGTCTTGCATATAGCCAGGGCATAACCATTCAGCCCCCCCAGTCCCCAAAACAGCAGCAGAATCTTAAACTGACATGCAGCCTTTGGGCGAGATTATGAGGGGGTTTGAAGTTCAATGTCATCAGTACGCTGGTGACACCCAGTTGTACCTTTCATTTTCATCTGACTCAGGCTCGGCAGTCTCAGTGTTTGCCCAGTGTTTGGCTGCAGTGGGAGAGTGGTTGAGGATGAGCCGTCTGAAACTGAATCCCGACAACAGGGAGGTGAAGTTGGTGGGTAAGGGCGAGGGAGGAGAGGCCCCCATCATGGAGAGGGTGCATCCCTCCTTGGTTCCTCAGGTTCGGAGTCTGGGAGTCCTCCATGATTCACAGCTCTGCCTGGACACCCAGATGGCAGCTGTGGCGAAGAATGCATTTGGTAAATTACCTCTGGTCTGATGTCTTCGGCCATATATCTCCGGCTCCGATCTTGTCACTGTCATCCATGCATTCATCACCTCGTGGTTGGACTACTGCAACGCACTCTACGTGCTATTACCCTTAGTGATGACCCGGAAGCTGAAGCTGGTGGAAGTCACGGGGAAAGGGAGAGAAAGGGGAACGGGGAAGCGAGAGCACACAGGAGACACCTACACAAGGACAGAGGCTTCCTGATCTCGCTCTGCAAAGGTATACCTGGGAAACAAGCCCATCAGGATAGTATGATGGCCCTTAGATCCCAGAGAGTTCAGGCCTCTATCATCATTGGGCACAGAGCAGGCTCTGCAGGAGTGTAATCCCCAATACTCAGTTATACCACAGGTACGCAGCAGTCCACAGGGGGAGGGAGGACCCGTGAAGGAAGTGGGGAATTGCAGGGAAGGGGAACTGGGTCCAGGGGGCATAACGGGTAGGGCTTTCAGTCTAGCGGGGGAAGGAACAAGGCCCAGGAGGGGGGAGGGGCTGACACTCCACACATTCACCATGCATTCACTCAATCATTCACAGGGAAACACACAAGGTTCAACCACACTCTTACCACTATAACACTCAGGATTAGAATCAAGAAAACAATAGACAAAACTCAGACTTAGTTTTAGCAGGGGTCACCTTCTCAATGCTCTGATTACCGGGGCTGTGTGCCTCACAGCGCCGGGGTTTTATACTTCCTGCTCCACCCCCCTATGCGCCTACAGCTGTGCGGAGCACCACACCATCTGCAGGCACGTTGTGTCAGCTGAGGTGGAGGGGAGGGGCTCTGTGGGGCTGACAAGTACTCAGGTTGTCCTGACAACCCAATGCTGCACTTGGGCCTCTGGTGCTGCTGCAGGTACGTCAGCCACGGGCAACGCCGCAGTCTGAGTGCAAGCGGGGTGGTGGCAGTCCTTCGGTGTACTGCAGGGCTCCAGACACACACACACACACACACACACACACACACACACACACACACACGACTATATCCAAGATCAGTGGTTCTGACAGTACTCCCCCTTCGAGCCCCCCAGGCAAGGGACCAATATGGCCCGGGCTCCTCGGGGTGGTGACAATGAAACAGGCATAAGAGGTGAGCAGTGGTGACACAGGACGCGGGCTCCCAGGAACGTTCATTCGGATTGTAGCCCACCCAATCAATGAGGTAGTGGAGACGGCCTCGACTCCGTTTAGAATCCAAGATGGCTTTTACTTCGTACTTGGGCTCAAGATCCAACAGGGCCACCAGACCCAGTGTGGCCGAAGGAGTGGGAGACGGCGCAGTCTCTGCTTTTTTCAGGAGGGAGACATGGAACATGAGGTGGATCCAAACCCAGGGTGGCAGTTGCACCCCATAGTTCACATCATTGATTATTTTTTTTACTATCGAGTATGGTCCAATATATTTATAATCCAATTTCTGAGATGGGCTTGCAGAGGCATAGTGACGGCCATCGATCCATACGAAGTCTCCAGGTTTTAGGGGCAGTGCTTGTCTCCGGTGTTGGTCCACTTTCTCTTTATACCGCTGCCAAGAACGTGTAAAAAATGCCTTGGTGGCCACTTGGGTATTGTGGATATGTCTAGCGACCATACCCATTGCTGGAACTTGTACAGAAGGTATGTCTGGAGATCCAATTTGTGGATGGAAGCCATACGTCACAAAAAAGGGGAACTCTCCTAGAGAATTAGTACTTGCCAAGATACATGAGCCTCCAGAATGACAGGGGGCACGTGTCAGAGGATGTAGATCTTTTCTAGGTATGCCCTCGAGTGTAGCTGTTTCGCTGGCACTAGCGAATAATGAGTCAGTTCCTCCTGTCAGTCAAGAATTAGCGAACTCTTTGAAGAGTAGGCTAGTGGAAGAAGATGATGAGCTTCCTGTACTTCCGTCTCGAACAGCTACACAGACCCTTGAGGATTCCTTGAAATTTATGTCCTGGAATGTTTCTGGATGCAGATCCAGATGCTGGGACCCTGAGTGGATTGCGTTTCTAAAGAATTATGATCTAATCTTTTTCCAGGAAATCTAACTACAAGCAGAGAACCAGTTTAATGTTCAAGGGTTTCAGGTATACTCTTCCTCTGGCGCAAAAGCTAAAACCAAAGACTGAACTTCTGGTGGCCTCGCTATTTTAATTTCGGAGGAATAGATAGATTTTTTGTGCCATTATCTACTAGATGAGTATCAGATAGGATTGTGGGAGTTACCCTCTGGCATCCAGTTTCTTTTGTTTAATCTTTACATTCCCCCTCCTACTTCGCATTATTATATCCCCGACATTTGACAGGTTTTAGATGCTACGTTTGATCAGCTGGACAAAATTTCCCACAGCATTGTGGGTTCTAGCAGGTGACTGGAATGCAAGGATGGGACCCCCACAAGATTGGGAATTGGAGAAGGGCCCGATGGATACAGATTGGTTTCCAACAAAGTGCTCTAAGGATCCTGTAAGGAATAAGGCCGGAACTGCCATGGCTGAATTGCTCTTAGAAAATAGTCTCTTGGTATTGGACGGTGGTGGGAGTGGAGACTCCGAACTGGATTTTACATTTGTCAATGCCAATGGAAAGAGCACAGTCAATTACATAGTGACTTGAACATCTCAATGGGGTAGTTTTGAGAACTTTAGAGTGATCCCCCGCCCTGAGAGTGGCCATCATGCACTTGCTGTTGACATTAGGGGCTGTACTCCAAAAAATCCCCCTAAAACTTTGTGTGGAAGCAGGGATCCATGCAGCTGTAGAGTTTGAGTCAAATGGAATGAGTCTCTCACCCCGAAGGTTTTTGCCCTGTTATGGGGTGAGGAGTTACGCCAATCCCGGGAGATTATGCTATTGGCAGGCGAAAAGGAGACACAATTGATGGATAAGCAATATTCTTTGATAGTTTCAAGGCTTGAAACTACTATTCTTTCCCAAGAAAAGTGATTAGTTGAAGGTCAGCCCAATAATTAGTATGACCAGAATTGCAGACATGCCAAACAGGAACTTGTTCATGCCAAGGCACTTTGGATAAAGGAGCACTCAGAGCGGCTAAAACTCCAATTTCTGGCAGCCAGGCGGAGCTTCAAGATCTTGATAAAAACTAAGAGACTGGCATGTACTCGCATGATCTGGGCCAAACTGTTATGGTAGGAGGGGGATATAGGAGGGGGGTGCCCATGGACCTTAATACCCCACGCCCTCAAACCCACAACCCCCACTAGCCCCTGACTCCTCTTGGAGGGACTCCACCTGTCTTCAGGAGGACAATAACCCCTCAGGTTGGAAGGTGGCCCTAATTGTCCCAATCGAAACAAGGCCTTATCATCATAGGGGTGGGAGACAGCAAGGCCCTGGGTGGAGCCCCTCCCCCTTATGGCAAAGGCCACCCCTAACCCCGACAACACCTGTACCACACGCACAGACTTACCTAGGAAGGGGGAAGAGATGATGTACCAAAGTGCAGGGGTACAGGGGTAGACACCCAAGGTAGACGTGGGGGAAAAGGAGAGCAGCGCCACGCACACAAGGTAGGGAGGTAGTGCTGGGAAATCCAGACAAAGAGGGAGGCAGGGGGAACACAACCCACACACCATGTCTCCCTCTCAACACCCTTACTCACACTACTAAGCCCCATCACTAAGTTCCACGCACTCACACACTCTTGCTTCCACTCGCGTACACTCTCAATCAATCACAACAAAGCTAATGGCAGGAGGGGCAGGGTAAAAATTTATAAAATAAATAAATATAAATAATTCCACAATGCTCTAACGAAGGGTTGGGGGCCAGTCTCACAGCGTTGCTGATCACCGGCAACGTGCAAGACCTCTGTGCAACCCTAAGTAGTACATGCCCCACCCCCTTTTGCCTGCAATTGCGCTGAGTGTCTCAGTGTGCTGGGCGGGCCTGTTTCCTCACTGACTGTCTGCGCGGGATGATGCCCGCGCCCTGTCTCCTCCTCTGCCTGCGTCACTGACGGCTCCTCCCGGGCCCCTGCAGCCACGCCCCTTGAGGTCCCCTCGTAGCCACTATGCCGTACGTGCAGCCCCGTACTCCACCCCCACGGCTTCCCGGGGTGCCAGTGAGGAGTGCGGCCTCTAACAGCACACACACCCCTACCCTCCCCCCCCCCCCGCGGGCGGGGCCGAGGCTCCAGGGGATAGTGGGCGTGAAAAAAACGGACAAACCGAGGAGCGTGAATGGCGGAAGCTGGCTCCCATGAGCGGTCCGCGGGACCAAACCCCACCCAGTCAACAAGATAACAGAGGGTGCCCCGTGAGACACTGGAGTCCAGGATAGCCTGTACCTCATACTCGGGGACCGTGGCAACATCGGACACGGGGGGCGGAGTCTGGAAACAAAGGAGGGCAATGTGGCTTTAACAGGGAAACATGTAACACGGGCTGGATGCGGGTCTGCATGGCTAAGGCTAAACGGTAAGTGACAGGATTAATCTGATGGGTAATAGGAAAGGGGCCAAAAAACCTGTCATCTAGTTTGGAGGAGGGGTGAAGGGATGGATAGTGCCAACGGTCAACCCAAACGAGATCCCTGACACGGAATGTGGGTCCCGCTTGCCGTCTCTGGTCCGTTGAATATTTATAGTGTCCCCGTGCGGCCTTCAAGGCGACTTGCGCATGGGCATGTGCACGGCGAATTTGTTGTAATAGAGTGCCAGCTGCTGGGACTTACACTGCGGGGATATCCGAGAGAGCCAATCGAGGGTGAAATCCTGTGAAACGAAAAAGGGAGAAGTACCTATAGAGACGTTAGGGCTGTTATTAAAAGCAAATTCTGCAAGGGGGAGAAAGTCAACCCAACCATCTTGCAGATAGTCTACAGAACATTGAAGATATTGTTCAAGTGACTAATTTGTCCGTTCTGCCTGTCCATTGGCCTGTGGGTGATATGCGGTAATATGGGCTAAGTTAACTCCCACAGCAGTAAATAGGGCCTTCCAGAAGCGTGCGATAAATTGCGACCCTCGATCGGACACAATAGTCATAGGAGTCCATGGAGTTTAACCACATGTTGTAGAAACATTCGGGCTGTTTGTGGCACCGTAAGTAACTCCTTGCAGGGAATAAAATGGCCCATTTTTGTAAATTGATCGACTACAACAAGAATTGCTGAATGGCCCTGGGACAACGGGAGTTCCACGATAAAATCCATATTGATATGTTGCCACGGGCCTTGTGGCAATGGGGCTAAATGTAATAAGCCTAATGGTCATTGTCACAGGGTTTTTGTACGACAGCACACCCTGCATCCTTGAACATAAGCGATTGTGTCTTTGCATATGGTTGGCCACCAGAAATGTCTTTGCAATAATTGCAAGGTACGCCGTGGCCCCGGGTGCCCTGCCAATGGGGCATCGTGATGAGCCCATAGTACTTCTTTACAAGCTCTGTAAGGGACAACTGTGGTGTTGCCTTGTAAGCAGATTCCTGTGTCCCGGTACACCTGTGAAATTTCCTGGTATTTGGGGTTCGTAGCCGTGAGTCTCTGTAACTGGCTGGTGGTGATGCCAGAGGCCACAAAGACCTTTCGGTCGAGGAGGGCTTCTCCATGGTTGTGGCCTTCTGGGGCAACCTTGTAGCAGTGAGACAAAGCATCTGCAAAGGTATTTTGGCGTCCAGGTCGGTATACGATGTGGAACTGGAAACGGGCAAAAAATAATGCCCAGCGGGCATGTCTGGCATTCATAATACGCGTGGTTTGCAAAAATATCAAATTTTTATGGTCCGTAACTACCTGTATCGGGTGTTCGACTCCTTCAAGGTAATGTCTCCACACTGTGAATGCCGTCTTAATGGCTAGGAGTTCCCTGTCGAGGATAGTATAGTTTTTCTTGGCTGGGCTTAGTTGCTGAGAGTAGAAGGCACATGGCAGGGTGGTTGGTGTACCCGTGTTATATTGCGAAAGTACAGCTCAGATGGCCACGCTGGAGGCATCCGTTTCTACAATAAAAGGTAAGGAAAAGTTAGGGTGTCGTAACACTGGGGCCCGTGTAAATTCTGTTTTTAGGCAATCGAAGGCCTGTTGTTGTTCCCTTGTCCATATATATGACTGCCCTTTTTTCAGAAGCTTAGTGAGGGGAGCGGTTCGTGCCGCATAATTAGAAATATATTGTCTATAATAATTTGCGTTCCCTAAAAAACGTTGGAGTGGCTTTATGGCTTGTGGGGCTGGCCATGCCATGATTGCCTGAACCTTTGCGGGGTCCATCTCAACTCCCTGAGGAGAAATGATGAACCCTAAGAAGTGCACCACCTGTTGATGAAATGCACATTTCTCTAATTTGCAATACAGGTGGTGGTGTTGTAGACGAGACAGGACCGTGCGCACGTGTTGTATGTGTTCTACCTTAGTCCAGGAGAAAATAAGGATATCATCTAACTACACCACCACGTATTGGTCTAATATGTCTCGGAAAATATCACTAATAAAATGCTGGAACGTGGTGGGAGCATTAGCCAAACCATAGGGCATTACTAAATATTCAAAATGCCCATATCTAGTACAAAAGGCTGTTTTCCACTCATCCCCTCGTCGGATTCGGAGTAGGTTGTAAGCCCTCCTTAGATCTAATTTCGTGAATAGTGTGGCTCCTTGTAACCGATCAAGGAGTTCGGGGATGAGTGGCAAGGGATAGCGATTTTTAATAGTGATGGCATTGAAGCCCCTGTAATCAATACAGGGTCTGAGTCCACCATCCTTTTTAGGTACAAAAAACAATGGTGCCCCCCCTGGGGACGTGGATGGTCGAATAAAACCTATTGCTAGGTTCTCATCGATGTAAGCTTTTAGCGTCTTTAGCTCTGGCCCTGAAAGGGCATAGATCCTACCATAGGGGGGAGTAGCATTGGATTGAAGGTCAGTGGGGCAGTCGTAACTGCGATGAGGGGGCAATTCCAATGCCTCTTGCTTCCGAAAAACACCCGCGAGGTCCTGGTACTCCTGTGGAATCAAAGTAGACATAGTTGCCATTGCTGACTTAGCTGCGGAACCCATTAACGAAGGAGTTTTCAATACACACTGGGAGGCACATACGGGGGAGACAGATGACAATACCTGGCATTGCCAATCGATGTGAGGGTTATGTTTCTTCAACCATGGAATTCCAAGGACTACGGGAAAGGCGGGTGTGTGGATCACATCGAGCACCAAGGCCTCCTGGTGAGTTCCAATCATACCCCGAAGGGCTAGCGTACAAGAAGTGACTGGGCCCGAAACTAAGGGGGGCCCATCAATGGCATAAACGGCTTCGGGCTGGGGCTTTGGTTGTACCGGAATATTTTGTCGTTGTACTACTGTGTCATCAATAAAATTTCTGGATGCCCCCGAATCGATGAGGGCCCAAATTACCAGTGATCGTGAGGGGGGTAATTCCAAGGTTAGGGGAACCCTAATTTGGTCCAATCGTACCATGCTTGCCGCACGGTTAGCCGTCATCAACACAGGGGTTTTAGGAACATCTACCAGGATGTCCCCTGCCCATCCCGGTTCCTCTCGTTTCCCGCCCGTTGTCTTTCCGGAGGAAGCTGGGGGCATGCCCTAGCAAAGTGCCCTGAGCCACCACAGTAAAAACACAACCTCTCAGCTCTGCACCTCTCTTTTTCCTGAGCCTCTAAGGGCCCCTGGGATGCACCAATTTGCATTGGTTCTGGCTCGTCCAGTTTAGGGGTCTCACCTTTCCCTGAAGTTACCATTAGCGGACGGGAAGACCAGGAATGTATTCCTTCCTGACATCTCTCTCGCCGCCGCTCCATCAGCCTTTCATCGATCTGTCAGGTTAGGTTAACGAATTCCCCCTATTGCTCAGGCATCTTTACATATGACAGCTGGTCCTTAATTTCATCATTCAAACCCCTTTGAAAATGAACCTTCAGGACGTTATCAGGCCAATTGAGCTCCACTGTGTCAGGCTCCAGGGGTGGAGCCAGGGAAAGGGGAGGAGAAAAGGGGCGGTCAGAAGGGGAATCAGATGACTCCAGGGGTGGAGTCAGGGAAAGGGGAGGAGCGGCAGGTAGGAAGGAGGGGGGGCAATCTGGGATGTCCCTTAGTACAAAATGGGGAAACCTCTCATCCGCTCTCCGATACCAAGGAGATAGGGTGTTCAGCATGTATACCAGCACTGCTGGTCTAAGAATGCCTACGGCTCATCATTGAGGTCAAGGGGCAGGGAACCAGAGGTAGGGGCCAGGGACTCAAGGGTAGGGGATGGGGAAATGAGGCCCGGGGAAAAAGGACCTTGGCAATAAGCCAAGGTGAGGGAACCCCGAAGCAAGGGGAGGAGCGAGGGAACCCCTGGGAGTGAGGAGGGGAGCGAGGGAATCCCTGGGAGCGAGGAGGGGAGCGAGGGACAAGAATAAAGAGAACAACTAGAACGCAGAGACACCAGGCTACACAGAAACTAGGGGGCAACAATAGGAAGTAACAGGGAGACAAAGACAGCAGACAATAGGGAACTAACAGTAGGACATTGAGGGAACAACAGGGAGACAGACTAACATGAAGACAAGGCAGGGTGTGAGAGGGAAACAAACAACCTCCACCCTGGTGTGGGTAGACAAGGGAGGAGGGAACTAGGCAGAATCACACCAACTCACAAAGAACACATACCATCACAAAGGGAGGGGAAGGGGCCTCACACACTCAGAACACAAAGGGGGGAAACAGTACACAGAAACTTACCACCACCAGACACTACTCACAACAAAGACAAAGGGTAAGCAAGGTGCATATAGAGGAGAAAGCACAAGGTGAGTGGCCCAAGTCCAAGAGGAAGTGACTTGAAGCTCCACACCTGCCATCGCCCTCAGCAGTCCAAAATACTCCACAGAGCCAATCAGACCGTGGCAGGTGTGGCCATGCCCACCACCAGGTGTGCGTGGTGAGCAAGGCAGGAGAGAGAGGGAGGATGCCACAAACAGGGAGAGCGTCACCTCTGACACAAACTTAAAGTGGCGGCTCTCTTGAAGGAGTCCAGGTTCTTTTGGTCCTTAGTCAACAAAGGGTGAAAACAGACATGACGCTAACTACCCTTTAACCACCCTTGGTGGTCATTTAAACATGTTTCAGGGCTGCATAGGGCACCAATACAGCCCTGCAACATGCATAAATAACCACCAAAGGTGGTTAAAGGGTGGTTAGCGTCATATCTGTTTTCACCCAAAGAGTCCTCCTCCTCTTCTAGTATGCGGATATCTATGATAGATGAGGGGACCTGGGTGTCTTTCTTTGAGTCACTTTTTGACCCACAGCAAGGGAAGGATGAACCAGATTCTTTAGAGTTTGCCAGGAAACTGCAGGTATCTAAGACAGGTTTCCTTGATCCACAGGTAGAAACTTGTCAAGTACTGGAGGTGATAAAGTCTCTGAGACACAATAAGGCCCCTGAAATTGATTTTGTGGTTGCTGAGGCTTTGCAGACCTGCCCTGATTGGTGGTCTGCTCCTCTAGCCAGGTATTTTTCACAGATCAATAGAACAATGAAGATTCCTAGTGATTGGGGGACATCAATTATTGTCCCAATATTTAAGAAAGGAAACCCAAGAGATCCTGGCTGCTACTGTCCTATTAGTCTTCTCCCTATTATAGGGAAAGTGTATGCAAAGCTGCTTCTTGGTCACCTTGACGCCTGGGCCCACAAACAGAATTTAATCCCACAAGAACAATTTGCTTTCCGTAGGAATTTTTCTACTAGACAATTGTTTTATCATAACACATGTAATAACCAAATATGTCAAAATTAGAAAGGGATAACTCTTTCTTGCCTTTATTGACTTTCAAAAGGCATTCGACTCTGTCCCGCGGCCAAAACTTTGGCATAAATTGCATCAGTTAGGTATTGATGATCATCTATTTGCCCTACGTATCTATTTACATACAGATAATCACGCAAGGACTAAATTAGGTGGGGGTGGACCTTTGTCAACCCCAATATGGCTACAGAAAGGTGTCAGGCAGGGTTGTATTCTTGCCCCATTGCTTTTTATACTGTATCTTAGTGACTTCATTGGTAGACTTGCTTCTCCCTCGTGCTACCCGCCCAAGATTAAAGATAAACTTTTAACTGCATTGATATATGCAGATGACATTGTTTTGATGTCGCAAACTAAAAAGGGACTCCGTAAAGTACTAGAGCACCTACTAGACTATTGTGCAGAAAATGAGCTGAAGGTTAATCTGCAAAAATCTCAGATTATGACTGTGGGAAGAAAGAAGCTCTATAAGCATAAATGGATCATTAAGGGTGAAGAAGTTACACAAGTGAATTCATATGTGTATTTGGGCATTGGCCTGTCTGACAATACTCTGTGGGGCCGCCACTACAAGTTGATCAGTCTAAAAGTCAGGGCAGCTTCTAGTGGAATTCTAAGGCTAGCTGCGCGATCAGAAGGGATAAGTACTTCAACCATTCTGGATGTATTTAAAGCAAAAGTACAATCCCTGCTGACTTTTGGCTCAGAAATTACCCTAGGATCTGATCTCCAAACTCTTGAAGTGGTACAGAACATCTTTTTAAGAAAGATACTAAGAGTGCCCCAGTGTGTCCCAGCTGCAGTGGCTAGGGCTGAGACGGGCATGCTAGCCATCGGCTGCCTAAGCAGACAAGTGACGCTCAGATACTGGCTAAAATTGAGCAATCAGATTGAGCTTTCTCTGCCTGTTCTCTGTTTAAGAGAAGAACTAGAATATGACGGGGTGTCAGCTTACCCGTGGCTCTCTCAAATAGTATTCTATCTAGAGCAGCCGGGTTTATCATTCTCCTGTTTTGGGGGGAAGGCCATCTCTATGCAAAAAAAAGCTAAGGTTAAGCGATATCTCCAGGCAGGATGATTTGGCCACATTGGCCGCTTGGAGGGCTGCCACTTGGTTAGGTTCCTTTAAGAAGTTACACAAATTTGAGGCGTATCTTGATGCTCTAAATGGATCTAAGTTGCGTAGGGCCTTCACGCAATTACGCTTCCAACTATTTTCCTCAGCAATAACACAGGGGCGCTATAACAAAATACCTTATGAAGAGCGGATTTGTCCCTGTATGAGTCGTGAGGTAGAAGATCTACCGCATTTCCTTTTCAAGTGTCCCCGGTTTGAGAGCTTAAGACAGTCCTGGCTTGGTCCGTTATGGGAGGGGAGGGAGTACTTACCAAAAGGTTGCAAAATAGTAACGCTTATGTCAACAAAAGATGTGAATGTTATGCTGGCAATTGCTTCCTTTTCCCTTTTAGCTGATAGACAGTGAGGCCAAATGTAGCTATAAGTCAGAATTGGTAATGTATACGTTTTGTCTATAGAGTTTTGCATCTTAGTTTTGCTTTGCCTATTGCAAAGTAACAATGTTGTACGAAAGCTGTACAAATGTTGAAATGTTTTAGTTTTGTTTTATCTGACCATGGCATAAGCTAGAGCCACTTACTTACTTACTTACTTACTGGTAACACTCTTTTCTCATTTTCCAACTCTTGCGATAGTACAGCTCCAATAGCCCCGCTAGAGGCATCTGCTTCTGCATGAAACGTCTTTTGGAAATTGGGGTTTTGCAATATAGGTGCAGTCATGAATGCCTCTTTGAGATAATCAAAGCTATATTCTTTATTTTTCTTTAATAATCATGTTAGAGGGGTTGTGATGCCCACATAATTCAGGATATAGTGGCAATAATAATTTGTGCTTCCTAGAAACCACTGTAGTGGCTTTAACGCTTTGGGTGGAGGTCAGCGTTGAATGGCTTCAACCTTTCGAGCATCCATCTCAATTCCAGAGGGGCTAATCACAAAACCTAAAAATTCCACTGTGGTTATGTGAAAGGCACATTTCTCAAGTTTACAGTACAGTTTATAGGTGCGTAGTCATTGTAGTACCTGTCTTACATGCATCACGTGTTGACGAATCAAAGTAAAATAAATCAAAATGTCATCTAGGTATGCAATTACGAAAATGTCTAATATGTCCCTCAAGATGTCATTGATGAAATGCTGAAAGGTAGCCAGGCGTTGGCCAAGCCGAATGGCATTACCAAATATTCGAAGTGTCCCTAACGAGTCCAGAAGGCGGTCTTCCATTCATCACCTTCCCGGACTCTCACTAAATTGTATGCTCCTCTAAGGTCCAGTTTTGTGAAGATACTTGCACCTTGAAGGCGGTTTGGGAGTTCGGAAATGAGTGGCAACGGGTACCAATTCTTAACAGTAATAACATTCAGACCCTGGTAATCAATACAGGGTCTGAGTCCCCCATCCTTCTTTGGCACAAAAAAAATGGGTGCTCCTGCGGGGGAGCATGAATGTCGGATAAAGACGTGTTTGCAAACTCTCCTCCAAATAGAGGCAAAGTGCTCTCAACTCCGGGGTGGACAACGCATAGATTCACCCAAAGGGGGATTCTTTCCCACGTTGTAGATCAATAGGGCCGTCGTACGACCAGTGAGGTAATAGTTCTGCGGCTTGCGTATTACTGAAAACATCCGCATAATCCATGTAGTCCTTAGGTATTTTTGAAGTGTTGTCGATGGAGCTCCCACAGATTGCCAGGGCAGTATCCTGACCTGGCTTGGGCTGGTGGCACGTTTGAGCAAAATAACTAGTGGTTAACTGGATTAGTTTCTGTTTCCACGAGATTCAAGGGTCATGTTGGCAGAGCCAGGGGACACCCAACACGACAAGAAAAAGCGGGGTGCACACCACATCAAAAATTTATCTGTTCCCAATGGTCCCCTATTGCACAATCTAATGGGGTGGTTTGCATTGTAATAGGCCCCGAGATCAAGGGGGAGCCGTCTATAGAGTGCACTGGTTCGGGTGCATTTTAGGCTCGATCCTGATGGCGTGAACTAGGACTAACCCGGCATCCATGAAATTCCCTGATGCCCCAGAATCTATAAGGGCTCACACTATGAGGGACCTATTGTGCTCAATGGTCAGGGTTATGGGAACCCAAAGATGGGTCTGAGGGTTGGCAAGGACTAAGGAAATGTGCTTTACGTCCGGGCCAGTTCTTGTCCATCCCGGACTTTGGAGTTTCCCTGCTCCCTAGAAATGGACGAACAGAACGCTGTTCGGATGTTTGGACATTCAGTCGTTCGATTGGAAACCCGAGTTTGGGTTTGGCTGTTCGGTTCGGCGGAGTTCGGTTCAGCCGAACTTGGCCGAACATCTGAAAATAGCACTATCGATACCGAAACTGAAATTCTTTCGGTAGTGGTACTTTTGGCCCTGAAACCACCCCTGGTGTCCACCCCTGGTGCCAAGAAGTCTGCTCCTCAGCTGCCTCCCCCTTCCAGTCACGTTTTTCCCACCCAAAGTCACATTTTTCCCACCCTCAAACTCATCTGAATTCATCGAACATTTCCGAACTGTTCGGAAGTTCGAACATTTGGTTTGGAAGTTCGGTTCGGTCGTCTGAACAGGCCGAGTTCAGGCCAAACTCTGAATTTCCAAACCATGTTCACACATCCCTACTGCTCCCTCCATTGGGCCTATAAAAGGGGGCATTCATAAACAAAGTGGGAAGATTCCCCACAGTAGTAGCAGGCTCTAGATCTACATCTACAATCTCTTTCCTCTACCGTCAAAGGACCTTGAGAGGCCCCCAACTGCATAGGTTCAGGATCAGTACCCTTTGTTCTCCCGGCTATAGGGGGTGGTACCAAGGAAGCTCTAGGAAAATATGTTCTAGTCTCTTGCCTTTTTTCCCTACATCTCTCCGCTAGACAACCATCTATTTGGAGAGCGAGGGTGGCCAGTTTTTCCCATGTATCGGGCAGCACCGTATAGGCACTACCTCCATAGATGCGACCTGTGTATGGGGTAGACGGGGCTAACGGGGGGTTGTCACCAACTCTGGTTGAAAGGTGAGGAATGTGGCAGGACTGAGTCACAGAGGGCTGTGAGCCCTTTATGACGGGTTGTGCTGACCAGAGGGTAGCACTGATAGAGCTGTAGGTGCTGGCCGAGGGGATAAACAGCACCTAATTGGTGAGCAGCTGAATTTGGGCATGGCTGTGGCCAGACAAGAGGGAGCCAAGCCTCTGGCAAGGCAGAGCTGTGGTGAAGTCCTAGGGAGAAGAAATTGTGCAAGAATATCTCTGGAGAGAAGGCAAGCACTAGAGGGGGGTGTTCGGTTCAAAGCCTGACTCAAAGTCTAAGAGAGCTGCAGGGAGCAGCTGAGAAAAACAGTTAGCCCAAGAGGCTGCACTGGGACTCAAAGGTACTGGAGGCTGCTCGAGAAGCAAATCAAAGTCTGGGAACCTAGTGAGGGCTACTACCAAGGCTTGGGTTGAGAGAGACACTGAGAGACACTGAGAGTAACACTGTATGCATATAATAAGACTTATGGTGGAGTTTATATAAAGAGAGACTATAGAGCTAATTCCCATGAAGACTGAGTGTTTGGGGTCTTGATCCTGTGATGACTTACTGGGGCAAGTGGGGACTCTGATACAGTATCCCTCCTTAACTGTCTCCGCAGGCAAGTACCAGCACCCCAACCACCACAGCAACATCACAGGCCCTGCAACCAGCTAGCTGAGGGGCACAACCTGGTCCGAGAAGACCAGGGCTCATAGCCCTCTGGGGGGGGGATGAAAAGATCCAGTAGCACATGTCTCAGGGTCTGCTAGAGAAAACCCATAGGAATGTGGCGGTATTCCAGAATATCTCTGAGCAGATGGCACAGATGGCGTTCAGTAGGTCAGCGAGCCAACACCGGCAGTGGGTCCAGTGTTCTGCAGGCTTGACTCTTGTGCTTCTGTGTGTGAGCTGGTCAGCGTGCCTTCTGCTACTTTTCAGCCACATTCTTTGGTACGAAAAATAGACCTCTCCCTCTTCCCATTGTCATACTCCCATTCCCTTCCAATTACACATTCCTAAGCCTGTGCATTCCTACAAGCTGACAATGCCCTGTCATAACTTGGGGTGCCCGCAAACAAAACCTGTGCTACTGCCCGCCATCCTTTCTGCCTGCCCACTGCTCCTTTGCTCTGCCTGTCTGCTGCTGCTGCCTAAAAGTCTCTTTCAGATGCACTGCCCCCCTGGAGTGATTGCTTCCCCCCTGGGGCAATTGCTGCAAACTGATGATGGCCTGACACACATTGGGCTGCTGCCACTCCATTCTGTGATGATGGTTTCTTTCCCTCGTGTCTCCTGCCCCCCTGGAATGCTCTCAGCAACTCTTGAAGACATTACATGCTAGCTAGTTGGAAGTCTTCTTCTCTCCTTTGCCAGTCTCTGCTGTTTCAGCAGCCAGTGCCCGCTTCTTGCCAGTGTCTGGTCTGTCCTGTCCACCTGCTGTGTGCCAGTCTCTCACTGATATTTCTGCCTCCCAGGGGCTCTCTCTTCAACTAGAATCCTTGTCATACTTGGGGCATCACCATCTCCTCCTCTGCTAGTTCCTGTTGCTTCACTGCCCAGTGCCTTTTGCCTGCCAGTTTCTCTGTACCGTGTCTGCCTGCTGCATACTAATCTCACTGACATTCTGCCTTCTGAGGGCTTTCTCTTCAACCTGAAGCCTTGCCATACTATGGAACCACTGTCTCCTCCTGTACAAGTGCCTGGCTGCTTCAATGCTCAGCACCCACTGCATGCCAGTGTTTGCTCTGTCTTCTACTCAGCTGCTGTGTACTAATCTTTCACTGATATTTCTGCCACCCTGGGGCATGTTTGGCAAGTTTGGGGAAGGGACAGTGTCAAGAGACACTTTTGGAAGATGTGGAAATGAAAAAAATTGTTTTTATATTAGTGATATTTTGTTTTTTATTTTAATAACATAGAAGTGAGCATTTACATTTATGTTATTATAAAAAAGAATAATATTCTAAAAACAAAAACAAAAATGAAAATGAAAACACTTTTTTTCTGGTGCACGCCCCTACTATTGGTCATTTATCCTTAGAGACTAGCTGTGCACCAAGTGTAAGCTGCTGTTGGCTACTATTGGTTACAGGCCAGCTATTGGTTAACATTTTTTTGTGAAGCTTATGCTCTGTGTGTGAGTGTTGTTTGTTTGTTATACTGGCACTGCCAATTCAGGTGGCTATTAAACTGCATAGACATTTCTGTCACAAGCATATCTGTGCATTCACCAACTCATCTAAAAATGGATATTAGCACCATAGAAGTCTAGAATTTTTTAATGGTGGGGGAACTGAATGGTAAGAAATGGGCAGGTGGGGGGAAACTGCAAGGCATTGAAGGTTGCTGTGCTTGGAATGTACGTGGGAGCAGGGCTGCCTATTGGTTGAAAGATACACAGATATTTTCTAATCCTTTGAAAGTAACTGTTTTTGCTTGCAGCTAGCATAAGGAGTCATAACACGGTAGAAAGCTTTTTCTGCTGGTTATTTGCCCGGGAAAGCCAAATAGCTTTAGCTTCTGTCTGTGGGTGCTGTGGCTGCCTATGGTATGGGGCTCAGAGAAGTCATGGAGCGATGCATACCCTGGCCTTTGCTGACATTTGGGTGAGACCTGATGTACACAGAGATCTGTCAGATCCATCTTCTGAGCCTATGCACTCATAGGGTGGCACACACACACACACACGATGGGGTTCTATGTATGCATGATAGAGTGCAGACACTGTGCAACCCTGCTGCAGTTCCAAATTCAGGAGAATGGAAGAGTGGGAGATGAGATGAGAGAGTGGGATGTGAACGAGATTGCAACTTTTCTAGACATTTGTGCATTGCCAGAAGTAGGGCAGTCACTAATGCAGGGTGGGCCTCCCTGCCATTTTTTCTCCTCACTGCCCTGAGGACAGCAAGAAGATACCCAAAGAACCAGTGGAAGTGCCTTGATCAGATTCACAGATTAATTTCTTTAGGGAAATAAGTGACTCGGGGTACAGGGAATGTGAACCAACTGAAGGAAAGCTTGGTGCCCTATACAAGGTTTGGACACTTGGAGAAGTGCACAGTGCCCTCGTGAGTGCAAATATTTTCATCCCCAACTGTATGGTAATGCAGAAGATGATAGACAGGGAGAACAAGAGGTGTATGTTTGACTGAGGGTTTTATGCAAACCAAGAGGAATTTCCAACACCATGGTGGGCAAGACCCCAATAAAACTGTGTGCTGCTACCTACCAGTGCATCTCTGTGGATGCGAGAAACTGGGTTGACAACCTCCCAAAACTGGTTTCTTTCACTTTCAATTTTTACTTTTGTTTTCAGTTTTCACTGTAATGCATTTTGCTCAATAAACTCAGCATTCTGTGCATTGCAAAAGGTTATTTCCAGCCACCAAGTGCTGACAAGTTAAAAACCCAGTTATGAACCTCCATGGGTGGGTGTGAATAGCAGGTGCTGGACTGCTGTGCCTTTCATAAGAAAGAAACAGCTGGTGCAGCTTCTTCCCATGGTATGCCACAGCTGTGAGTCATGACAAGGGGCAGGATACTGAAAGGGGGGGTTGGTGTGCCAATTGTGGTGAGTGAGAATGCCTGCCTGTATATTAGGCTTGTTGCTCTAAACCTGTGAGTGGGGCTGAGTGAGGGCTGCCTGTATACATAAGGAATGCATGCAGAGGGCTGCCCATTTATTAGGGTCTATACACTAAGCATGTGAGTAGGGGATGCATGGACTGAACTAAACTTGGACTCCAGGGCGCTATCATCTCATTTGTTAACACCCTAAAGAGTAAAACCACTAAGAGACTGTCTGGAAGATGAAGCTCCTAATCCACCTTCTGCGGGAGGGAGGATTCCTTCTTTTCCAGGGTGAGATGCACTGATGTGGCCCCTGTTTGCTGGGGAATGTCACCAGGGATAAATAGAAAGCTTCAGCTTCCAGGGTTATCAGTCAGGTAACATTGAGGGGGGGGGCGGGAAAAAGGGCTGCCTTTATGTGCTGATGCTCAGTAGCAAGCAAGAGACAAACAATGGACAGGGCAAAATTAATGGTAGGACGTAATCTAATAGAGGAATGTCAAAAAAATGTTTGAATCCAAAGCCAATTAAGTTTGTATAATGTGAGTGTGAAAGTGCTGGTTAAAGACATGATAACAGCTGAACTGTAAATCAATTTATTTAAATGCATTTTTCTTTGATAGCAGCGTATATGCATATCATTAACTTGTAAATGTGTCTAATAAGCCTGTCTACACTAATATGCCAAAAAGAGTCTAATTAACTTTTTTTTCTCAGAAAGACGGTGGCGGAGGCAGTAAGGATCTTGGATAGCATTTCTCTGGCTGTATCTCTTTAGTATCAGCAAAGTGGCACTAAAGCAGCCCCTGTGACATCAATAAAAATTGTAGTTTATAATTAGGACTATCTTGGCTTGAACAATAACCCGGCAATTTGTGCAATAACAGCTTCTCGTTCTCTTTAATGTTAATGTATTGGCCCAGGCTACTCTGGAGATTTGCAGACTGCCTTAACAGTTGCAAAGATGATTGGTGTTTTAGATAGCAAAGGCCAGAGAGGAAAAACTGCTGCAGCATAAGCAAATGGCCAGTGGCAGAGGGGGTGGAATACTGACATCAGCATTTTATTTCTCAAACATTACACTTGTGTGCAGGGCCGGCCTTAGAACTTGTGGGATCCAGGGCAAAGATAAAATGGCAGGGCCCCTTGTGGCCATTCCATCTCTCTGTGGCCCTTTCCTCTCGAGGACATCCTCTGTGGGGTCCTAGAGGTGGTCATCTTTGGGTATTTTCAGACGTTAAGAGATCACGCTCAACCACACCCGGCAGGAATCACTTTGTACCCCCAACAGATGTGACATTACCATGCTCAACCACAGCGGGATTCGCCGTGGTTGAGCATGGTAACATCTCGTCTGGCCTCTGACCATGGCCCGGAATTGGCGGCCATGCCGCAGCCGATTCCGGACCGTGGTCAATACCCCGGGGGGCACCCACCCATCTCCCGAAGGGCGGGCGGCCTCGGGAGCATGGGGGGGTGGGGCTGTATGGTCGCATGTTGCGCCGCGCAGCCCCACCCCCAGATTCCCCGCCGGGATCAGCCGGCACGTCTGCTGGCCGTGATACATCAATTCCGGTGGGGAATCAAAAGGGTGATTTTGTGATGGGGGCCAAAGCTGCCCCGTCAAGTCTGAAATCACCCTTTGTGACCCTACTGGGAGGGAATCAGGGCCCCACCCGCTGCCCTGGTTTAAAAAAGGGACACTATAGGACCCCCAAGGTAGAGAAAAGAGTGGAGCCCAGGGGGCAGTTGCTCTGAGTTGCCTAGTGGTAAGGCTGGTCCTGCTTGTGTATGAAAAACATTGATGTCCTGCTGTCTAAGACCCTAGTCCTGCAAACACTTATGTGCTCCTCTTTGCCTAGAGGAGCAGTTCCAATGTCCATGGAAGTCAATGAGACTATGGGTGGCCCGCATTGCCATGGTTTTGCACACTTTGACCCACTCAGAACTGCAGCCCACCATCACATCAGCTTGTGGGCCACCAGATGTTAGCATAGGATGTTCCGGTACCACTCCAGACCATGTTGCCAGATCTCCTGTAATCATGGCCTGGGCTATCACCAAGGAACACCCCAGGCTAAGATTAGCATGAACAGGCAAAAGGGTGGCGATACAGGCCATCACATTAGTTCGTGCTGCCAGGATCACAGAGCCCTGCCAGAAAGGAAGGAGAGCAATCAAAAGAGCTGTTGCCCAGCAATTCCCTGTAGCAGAGTCCCACTTAGCCATGGGTGAGTGTTGTCAGGATCGGTGCCCAAGAAGACTTGTACTCCAGGGTGAAGGTCAACAACAGTTTATTTACACCAACATAGTCCATATGCTAGGCATTAGGGATGTGCGAACGTGGTTCGGGAGTTCAGGGTTCGGCTCAAACTTGGGATGTTCGGACCATTCGCGAACACCCCGAATCCAAACTGCCCCGAACTGGCCAAACAAAGTTCAGGTTCCAAACCCATTCAGGCGGAGGACAGGGGGGAACCCGGTTTTCCCTAACCCCTCCCCCCTCCAGACTGCACAGGTGGAAGGGGCATCGGGGCTCACCCCCCCCCCGCCCAGCCTAGGAATTTAAAAAAAAAACCACCCCAGGGATCGACCTACCTGGTGGTGCCAGGGCTCTGGCCCTGGGTCCGGCAGCAGTGGGTCTGGTGGTGGCGGCGCTCTGGAGTGCTTCAGGCCACTACTAGGCCTGAAGTGCTCCAGAGCGCTGCTGCTGCCACACCCGCCGGCGCCACTGGCACCACCACCAGACCCAGGGCCAGACCCCCAGCACCACCAGGTAGGTCGATTCCTGGGGTGGGGTGGGTTTAAAAATTTTTTTCCCAGGCTGGTCCAGGGAGGGGGGGGTGAGCCCCGGCACCCCTTCCACCCGTGCAGCCTGGAGGGGGGATGGAAAACTGGGTCCCCCCAAACGGGTTCAGTCCCCCCCAACCCATTCGGGCTGAACAGCCAGAACCCAAATGGTTTCAGGGGGCCAAACCCTGAACGGGCCGAACTCCGAACCCCCCAGTATTCACACATCCCTACTAAGCATCAAACCTCTGGCTTGTTAACAGTACATCATAGAGCCTAGCCACAACCAAAGTCCCAGGCTAGCTCTTTACCAACTCACATCCAGGCACTCTTCAGGCCCTCAGGTCCAGACCTCTTTCCTACCAGACATCCAGGTCAGCCAGCCTCTCCAGGAGATGTGTTCTCCTCACTGGTCAGAAGCAGACTCTAGCAGCCTTTCCAGGAGATGTGTTCCCCTCAGCGGTCAGGAGCAGACTGTCTCTTCCTAAGCTGGGTTTCTCTTATAGCGCTGGCCATGCCCCAAACAAAGCCACTTCCTGTGGTGACCATCTTGGGTTCCTCATGGCAGACACCATTTTGTGGCCTAGCCCTGACACAGCCCGTAACAACCAGACCATGTGGGAGATTTAAAGGGACTCGGCAGCAAAGGCACAAACGCATTTGCCAGAACAGGTTCCACACACAATCCACTGGCCAGCACCGAGGGCACCACCACCACCCAGGAGGAATGGAGCAGCAGCAGGAGCAGGAAATACCCAGCCAGGTAAGCCAGTGGTCCTGGGGGGAGAAGTGTGTGTGTGCAGTCGCTCCCACCCAAACCAACCTGGACTCACATGTGTCTCCTTTCTCACATCATGTTCACAGGCACCCACTTGCACCAGAGACCAGAGCAACCCCCATACCACCAGCACTGCCCCAGCATGCAGTCGCAGGAGAGGGTCCCCTGGGGCCTCAAGGAGACCCTGGTCTTCATTTGCCTTTTGGGGGACAAGGAGATACAAAAAGCTCTGCTCCTCCTGACAGAACAAGTAGGTGGTTCCAGCAGATTGCTGACTGGACGGCTGTGGCCGGTCACCAGTGTGACTCGACCCAGTGCTGGCTGAGGACCAAGGGACTGAGGAGGGGGTACAAGGATATCAAATATAATAATGATCAGTATGGCTAGGGCTGAGAACACAGCCCTACTTTGATATCCTTGGCTCCTTCCTCTGCATGCAGGGCTTCATTGTGGCCCCTTGTGTAGTCAGCAACAGGGTCACTGAGCGACACAGCTGGGTGGACCACCTACCACACCTGGTTGAGCAGAATTCACTTATCCAAACACCTCCCCCTTTCAAGGAGGAGGCTGGCCCCTCAAGTGCACCCACACTGGTGCCCACCAAGTCACCTGCCAGCCAACCAGCCTCTGACTTGGAGGGGTTGGACACCAGCACCCTCCTGGCCATCACCACCTGTTCCCGCCACCCCCCGAGGAAGAGAGCCTCCACTCTGCAAATGAGGAACCGGGAAAGGAGGTGGAGGGGACAGGGAACATGGAGTCAGAAGTGAGTGGTAAGTAAGAACAATGGAGAAGGGTGGGGGCACATGGGCATGGAAAAGGGGAATGGTAAAAATCTTCTTATTTGCATGTTCATTTTTCTAACACAACCTGAGAAAACTGTTCCAAGGTTGTTTTCATTAATAGATCTATTTAGCTTAATATCAGGCTACAAAATAAATCACCATAAACCCCAAGCCCTTATAATAACAAAAAACAAGGAAGATAGTTATTGAAAAACAAGTACCATTCACTATAGCAAAAACCCAATTCAAATATCTAGGGGTGAACATCACCAAAGATCATAAAAAGCCTTTTTAAGGCAAATTTCCCCAGTATATTAAATCAAATCTTCACAGAGGCAGCGACCTGGACGCACGTCAAGACTTCCTGGCTAGGCAATATTAATCTATTCAAGATGATTGCGCTACTGAAAATATTATATAAAGCAATGGCCTTACCAGTCCACTTACTGAAGTTCCTCATAAAACAATGCGAACACGCCCTCCTCAAAGCGGTCTGGAAAGGAAAAAAATGGAATTTGCAAATCTATTTTATCTAGAAGAAAAGACAAAGGTGGGGTCAATATACCTGATATCAAACTTTATTTTAAACCAGCATCCCTTAGGGCACTTGAATATTGGTTCCATCCCCCCGTAAAGACAAGTTGGGTGGTGACAGAGAGACAGGTGGTAGCTGTCTCCAACTTTCAGGAGTTGCTAACTGGTGAGACATCATATGATGCTAGTAAACTATCAACCCACCCATTGCCCATACAGTTCTACAACACTGGCACCAGACCCCAACGCACATGAAAATTTCCCTGTTGACCTCTCCGTACTCTTCATTAAATGCTCAAAATTCAGTTGATAACAATCTAGCCACAGAGCTACATAAACACTCACCAAGCAGGGCATTACCAGAGCAGTGCAGCTGTTCCAGAAGAACAAATTTGTAGAGCTTCAGGAACTGGAAGGTAAAACTAAAACAAAAATAGACATCTTTCAGTATTTGCAATTAAAAAGCTTATATACAGATAGTAAAAAAAATTAAACACAATTGCAGACTTTCCACTGACATTGAAAAAATATGATTTAACCACTCACCAAATAAGGGAATGATTTATAGAATTTATGGAGCCCTGGTTCAGATCCGGACAAGCAAGCAAACACCCTATATCACAAAATGAGAAAAAGACTTGGGGGGGTGGGGGAGGGAATTAATGAGATACAAATTATATGACAGTACATGCAAACATGTGCAAGCTCACTTGAAATTAAAGAACCTGAGGTGAAGGTAATTCTAAGATATTATCTCACCCCACAACATTTTAAAGCAATGTCCGGACCTGATCCAGGTCGTTGCTGGAGGAAATGAGGACAAAAAGACACCTATTTACATTGTTGGTGGGAGTGCCCCAGAATACAGCCCTTCTGGCATATGATCTGGGGGTATATGAAAAAACCCCACAGGGCAAATAATACCATTTTGAGTGGAAACAGCTCTTTTGGGAGTCTACCCACTCAGACATACCTTTAATGAGCAATCATCAAGATACTTGTAACTAATGGCTCTAGTCGGAATAAATATAATAGCCAGAAACTGGAAAAACATGAGGGACATTTCAGAGACAGAATAGATCAAACGAATGTGGTATATGTACTCAATGGAAAAGATCTCAGTGAACCTTGAGGACAATTACAAAAAATTTGCAATAAGATGGTTCACATGTATAGAAAACATCCAAGGCTATACGTTAGCAGAAAAAGCCAAGTCATGTATTGTGGACTACTCAATTTAGGATACCTTATTATATAACAAGGAGCAGCTGTATAATCTGATACGATGGCAATGTTTGATATGTTATTTAACAGTTCTGTTTAAGTTATGTTGTTAAAAAGGAAAAAAAAAAGTGTACTCTACTTTTGTATTCATCTCTAGTCCAAGATCAAAAACAATGTATTTTTGCAATACAATAATAAAATTTTGAATTTTTTTTTAAAAAAAAATTTAAAAAAGAAAAAAAAGAAAAGGGGAATGGGACATAAAAGTAGCTGTTCCCTATCAACAGAGCAGGACAGAGACTATTGAGGAGACCAGGGACGTCTAGGGACCCCCTCCTGAAGGTAGGCACAGGAGGAGGTTGAGAGGGCAGCAAGACCAGTGTGTGTGTATGTGTTAAATCTCATGGCGACGAGCCATGTAGGGCAGAGCAATTAGACATGGTAGCCAGCCACCAATGGTAATCCCCTAATATGTGCTACCTAACATAATGAACAATCAACTTAAATTCGCCTTACCCTTCCCGGGGCTTATGGCGGCAACACTTGACCCCTGCTCAAGGGTCAAAGATCAAAGGAAGCTCATTCTGGCTCTCTCAACGCTTTAAATTCAAGGAATTTCCTTCTGAGGCCCATCGCTAAAGACAAAAACCTCATAATACATGTGGTGACCTCAGGATCCGAGTCATTAAGAGCCACTTGCATCAAGAAGAAACTTGATGCCCCAGGAAATTTTCGTAAGCCATCGTACAAATGACATTCTAATAAGACGTGGTGCTTAGATTCCACCATTGCATTTTCAAATGGGCAAAGGCAGTCCCCATAGGGAATCTTTGCTACCCGTCCCTCCAAAACCCTGTTAGGAAAGGCATTGACCCTTGCGGAGAGGAATAAATACTTCTCCCTATAGGTTCCCATTGATCCCATGTACCTTGCCCCCATGCCCGGATGCGGAGCCCAGGAGTCATACCCCACCAAGTGGTGAGCACAAGTCGCCAACATCAAATCGTTTTGCCGGCTTATGTCCCAGGAGCGGACAATGATCTCTTTTCTGGCTGCTGCATAGGATTTGGTCCCTAGGTCAGAACTCCAGTATGATGGCAGCCATGGTGGTAGCCCTGACACCTAAGTGCTGGACTATGGAGCGACAGGATTCGGGACTGGCAAGGCTCTGTATGGCCACACACTGTTCAACCATGATCAGGGCCCTCATTGGTGTGCACTGCCTCTCCAGCTGTGGTCGGAGGCAGTCTGCTATTTGGAAGATGAAGTGCCTCTCTATCCAGAAGTGGGAGGTCAATGCAAAATCATCCCAGGTGTTGAGGACCCTTGCCCACCACTGCGCTGCCCTGGGCACAATCCAAAGAATCTGCTGAATGGACATTGCCAAGTAAATGGCTGCTGTTGCTGCAGCAATGCACCCGGACAGGCTACAGGAGGTCCACTGCAGCTCTCCAGTACTTGCCACATGGCTCCTATGGAGTACTGTGGAAACATAGCTGGATGACCGAATAGCACCAGGCCCTTCAGGAGCGCCTCTTCCAGTTGTGCCTGAACATCCTTGCCTCTCTGCTGCACAGTTCCTGGAGCCTACTGGTGACTAGCTGGTGATGGTCAAAGACTAACTGTAGCAATAACTGGTGCTGCCTGCACCATTTCCCTGCATAGAGCAGGAGCTGCGTACAAGAAACCATCTGATCCTAATCCATGGTGTGCTGGACGGGACAGAGCAGACATGCCAACCAGACCTCAAAAGTGTTTAATGTACCGCTCTGAGGCAAAGAAGTGCTAATTTGCTCATGGTTTGTGTCTGCCTATATAGGCCCGAACGCTCCATGCAGAGCTGTGACGCTGACTGGGATCCCTTTCAGCATGCCATGTCCTGTCCGGTTTGCACAGGTGCATCTCATTGGCATTGGTGGGGTGCTGCATCCCACCGCATGTGTATGGATGGGTGGAGGGGGCCCCCATTACAGGGTTTTGTGAAAGGATTACTGCCTCCTGGTAGCCTACCGCACTGCGGGGGAACCCTTGGGTGAATGCCCAGCACGTCATGTTCCTCTGCAGCCTTGGACCTGGTAGGTGTCATGGCCCCTCCCTGTGGGTTGCTTTGGAACGGTGGGATTTGAGTAGTTCCTAACTCCTAACCCTTCCTCCCACCCGCGGCTGTGCTGATACACCACTGATGGGTCATTCTGTATGTTTCCCTTTCCTCTCTGTGGGAACTGATTTCTCTTTACTGACTATTGCCTATGATGTCTGCATTCCACTCTTATCTGACAACCTTGGCACTATTTTAAGTGCTGTGGTGTTGCTTCTTTTGCCATGGCTGTCTGTCTTTCTTCCTTCTAGGGATCATAAACTGTCCCTTTCCCTGTTGTTTAGCACCATGTTAGGGGGGCTGTTTCTTCCCTTGCCCTCTGCTCCAGGGACAGGTGCCCCTGGTATTTGGACTGTATGGGGAACCGTATCTCTGGCTGACATGTGGCACAGATGGGATGTTCAACATCTGCTGGAAGATCCCATCTTTTGCCATGCAGGCTTTGAGCTTATCAGAGAGAGAGAGATAACTTTTATTGAATAGCCACTCAGGGCGTTTCAAAATTACAATATCATTTAACAAACTTGAATAAATTAAGTTAAGTTTAAGTTTTGTTTTGTTTTTAAAAGAAAGATTAAAAGAAATACAAGAAATACAATCTCACATTATACCTGCAGTTTACACACTAAAAGATTTCGCTTAATGCACAAAACTTGAAAGCAAAATCTCGCAGCCTGCTTTGAACACTCTGAGTTGTTGCCACACATAAGTTTTTTTAAACAGCCCTCATTTTGCCCTCCTAGTTTATTCAAATAAGGGAAAAGAAATTTCTTATGGATTTCCGAGAAAAAAGGACAAAAAAAGAGAACATGTTGCAAGGATTCAGGGTATAAGTTTGAGCAATGGGTACAACACCTTTCTTCCCAGGGGATCTTGTTAAATCACCCCTCCAACACAGCTGATGGAAAAAGTTCCATACGGAAGAGTTAGAGCCTTCCTAAGATTATATTCCATCCACCCAAATAGGTAGTGATCTGACATAGAATATAATCGCAGCTCTGGGTACAAGGTAACCACCTTCGAAGCTGCCAATAAGGCAGATTCCTTCTGGAGTTCCTGGTCAGCAATCCTCCTTTTAAGGAGTTCAGCTGCTGCTATGAAACCCAACACTGAGAGTGAGGCTTTAGAAAAACCTAGACTCACTATCTCAGCATCAATCCTGTTATCCCAGGCATCCCTCATTCCCAGCTTTACCAGAAGCACAAATAAAGAATCTGATTCCGGCAGGAACAATGATTATCTCAGCCACAATTTTACTATAAAAAAGGGACCTTAGATCTAACTGAAGGGGAGAAGGATTCCATTCCCAAAAGTACCAAAGGAGTACATTTCGGTAAGCCCATAATAGTTCAAAGAAACTTAGATTGTATGTTTTCCAGTCTATCCAAGTACGGAAAACCCCAGATGGAAACAGCGTACAGAAGCTGTGACAGGACCCTAGCTCTAAATAAACGCGATGCCGGTGTTACTAACCTCCCTTCATGGCTAAAGTAATAGCTCTGAATAATATTAGAGCTTATTTGCGCCTGCCGAATTATTGAGGCGAAATGGGTATGCCAACTACCATTGCTCGAAAAGACAACCCCCAAATATTTATAGAATCGAACTTGGTCAATCGGATTGTTCTTAATTTTCCAATTATAAACCCTCCTGGATCTAGCTACCACCATTATTTTAGTCTTTGTATAATTTATAGCCAAGAATTCCTCCTGACAAAACTGTCTAAACCTCAACAAGCTTCTACGTAGGTCGATTGGTGATTGAGACAGTAAAACTGTATCATCGGAATATAGCATAACTGTAATTCTACGATTGCCAAGAGCTTATCAGCCAGTATCTCCATCTAGTTGGGCATTCATCAAGTGGGCCCATGTGTTTGGATACAGTGAAACTCCCCCTGACCCCCCTGAGGTGCCATGGCTTCATGGGGGACTGAGGAAAGCACAGCTTTACAGGTGATATGCAAGCTGCCCAATTTTTGCCTGTGCCTTGATACTGAGGGTCCTTCTCTGGCACTGTCATTTGCCTGCATCCTTCTGGGCACTTGGGGGCATGGATGGGGTGGCAGTGCCTGCCTCAGCCAGATGTTTAAGTGGAACCACCTTGAGGGCCTGCCCGGGTCACCATACTTTCAAAGGGAGCCTTTGACTGCCAAAATCAGAGCCCTGTATAATGTCTTGACTCAGATGTTCAGGTGAGTTTGGCCATTGAGGAGCCTTTTGAGCCGCACTACTTGGGTGCTTTCCATATGGAGGAGAGCGGTTACCGGAGAGGTATGTATTGTTGGGAGTTCTATGTGGAGCAGGCGGGTTTGCCCCTCCCCTCTCCTCTGTGGCCTCTACCCCCTTGGAACTGAACTTTATATGGACCCTGTTGGACACATGGGTGGGGACGGCCCAGTCATTGCTACCCGCCTTCCTCTGCCATGGAACTAACTTTGAGTGGACCTTGCTGAGACCCCCCGTAAACCCTTGGACTATGCTGTCTGGAGGTGTGTTGAGGGGGGGGGCACCACTGACCTCTCCCATCTGTAAGGTAACCCTCCCCTTTGCCATAGGTCCTATCTGTGTGAGGGACCAGTGCTCCTTGCTATGTACAGTGTATGGACAGAGCTGGGACACCAGTCTGGCTCCAGACTGTTTTATCTCTGGTACTGTGGGTGTGCTTCCTGTGTCTAGTCTATATTGCCCTTTCCTTCCTGTGCTTTCTGTGGGATTTTCTGCTTTCAGCAAGTGTCCATTGTGTGTGGCCGGGTCCCCCTGTGACTGGCAGCTGCTTCCTTGTGCCAGCCTGGTTGCCTGGACCATCCTCCTCCCCAACCCTCACGGAGTCCTGTTGTGGGTGGGCGGAAGCGGCTCCAGCAGCTTCTTTTGCCCACAGTCCACCATGTCTGCACATCTCAGCAGTAGCCATGGTTCCCAGAGTGGAGTGAGCCTGGCCCACGCCACCTAGACACTTGTTCCCTGCCTCCTCAGAACTCCAGTCTGCAGTGGCAGCAGGACTGCTCTATGGCTGCCAGGAGTCCACGTCATGCTAGTTCTGGCAATTGGACTGGTCTGGACGGGGCCAACAGCAGATCTCCGGACCAGGTCCATTCAACTGGGTCCTTGCCACTATCATGTCTGAAAACACCGAATTGTAATGCACATGCTTAAGTGTTTGCAGGGTCTGGGTTTAAAGGGCAGATTCCACAGCCTGTGAAAAGCCCCTTGCTTCCAAAGATGTATGGGGGAGCTGAGGCAAACAGCACTTTGGATTATTCTTCATAGACCCAGTTCTGCAAGGTGCTACTCCAGTTCATGGAGCACATACCTAAAATGTAAGCCTATGATTGGTTCTAGTGACTGAGTATGAGTAGAATGGAACAGTGCTTTACTGCTTTACTGTTTTAATGATTTACTTTATCAGGTCCACACACCCAGCATCCTTCGGAATCAGGCCCTGAGGAAGGAAGTGAATTAGAACCAGATTTATTCCTGGCTCTGCCACTGGCCATGACTGCTCTGTGCCTCAATTTCCCCATCTATAAAAGGGGACTCATCTTTACCTAACTGAGAAATCTGAAGAGGCAAAGTGCAATATCCATTTAATGAGGGGTGTACAGCAGGGAGGGTGGGGGACAGAGGGGACTCATTCCCCCTGAGTACAGGGTGTAGGGAAAAGCCCTGCCCTTAATTTTGTCCTCCCTCCCAGAACCTGATCCTTTGGATATGTCGCTGTTATGGTGCCCCAGGCAGGATTCTCAGCAGCCTCCTTCTCTCTTTACTGCTTGGAGAGAACATGTCTCAGAGACATGGCTGCTCCTGGGAACTGGGAGGCTAAGCTTCTGCTTGTAGTGCCCTGGCTGCTTCTGGCATGCCTGCAGTGCCATGAGGCTAGCTCTGTGAGCCTAGATCTCAGTCAGGGAACAGACAAATAGCAGAAAATACCAGTTCAGAAAATAACCATTGACTTTAATGGTGCAGGATCAGAGCCTCACTCTGGTGTCTGGGCATCAGTTTTAGGTTCTATAAAGGAAACAGAAATAGTCCAGCAACTGGCAAGCCCTACAAAGAGCAATGTTCAGCCCAAGCAAGCTCGCCTGGGAGATTCATTTCCCGGTGCTTGCATCCTGGACTCAGACAGAAACTGATCTGTGGGAAGCAAGAAGACCCAGGTAACCAGACAGCACGGGCCCTGTCCTCTCTCCTGCCTGGCCCAGCAGTCACACACAGCATCAGCAGTGACTTTGTGGCCATGGCACCCATATGGGCAGTTGCGCTGTTGGTAAACACAGGCAATTAACTGGATTCCCCACCCCTCCCCAATGCCTACCTTGGAGCTGTGGCTGTGGGAGGAAGAGTCGAGGAGTTGGTGGACAGAGAGGGGAGCTCTCTTTGGCTGTGCATTCTAAAGCTCCATGGCCAGGGTGTCCATGCTCTCCTCTCTAGGCAGGGCATTCAATGGCTGGTGAAGAAGGAGCACGTACGGGCTCAGAAGAGCCACAGGGTAGGCACTGATCTATCCATCACTCCAGATACAGGGAGCAGTGGGACAGCCATTGACAATATGTTTGTAACAGATCACTGGTCAATTTTCCAGTCTGTTGCTTTCACTCCGTCTGCGACCTCCAAAGCACAAGGTACAAAGCTGGCATCACAGAAGGCTTTGTGCATTTCGAGCCACCTGCTGGATGACCTCCAAAAAGCAAGCTGCTGGTTAGTTCCCTTGTAATTCTCTTACTCTCAGGTTAATTAATTGTACTGTGTAAACTAGGGGTCTGCAGACAAGGACAGGAGGCAGTCATTCCTCAGCTCTGGTGTGATTCATTGCCACTTGCTTCTAACTTTCTGATGATAACATTCAGCCCCAACACAACTAGGGTAATATTGAGATGGGGCGGGGGGCATGCTCCTTCCCCTGCACCAGCACATGCACCCTGTTTCCAACTCCATAGATGCTTCTTTCATCACAGCAAGGATAGTATGCATCATGGGGAAGGAATGGAGACAGGTATGAGCAATAGGGATGGGCAAATAGAACGCCGTTTGGACGTTCGGATGTTCGGTTCGAAATCCAAGTTTGGGTTTGGCTGTTCGGTTCGGCGGAGTTCGGTTTGGCTGAACTTGGCCGAACATCTGAAAATAGCACTATCAATACCAAAACCAAAACCAAAATTTTTTCGGTGTCAATATTTTTGGCCCTGAAACCACCCCTGGTGTCCAACCCTGGTGCCAGGAAGTCTGCTCCTCAGCTGTCTCCCCCTTCCAGTCACATTTTTCCCGCCCAAAGTCACATTTTCCCCACCCCCAAACTCATCCGAACTTTTCCGAACTGTTCAGAAGTTCGAGCGTTCGGTTCAGAAGTTCGGTTCGGTTGTCCAAACAGGCCGAGTTCGGGTCGAACTCCAAACCTCCAAACCACGTTCGCACATCCCTAATGAGCAAGAGATAGTACTAGAGGCCAGAGAACTGCTGCCTGATGCCTCACACTCCTTCTTCCTTCCCCTCAGTGCATGCCACCCCATTTACAATGCAACAGCACCTGGAAGGGGGAGACAAGAGGATAGGGAGTATGTGCTGGCAGGGGGACATAAACTAGATAGGTGATCTAAATTCACAGCATGCCCATTCCCTTAAACTTTCCTAGTTGCACCCTTGAGAAGTGTAATTGACATTCTCAAATACAAAATAATTGTGGTGAAAATTAGTCTTTGTAAGAAATAAAAAATGATCACAAAAAAACATCAATTTTATCACTTTTTTTCTTCCAAAATTCTAACGAGAATCTGCCAAAGCATTTTTTGATATTTCTGCTTAATTTGAGGCTTTTGGTTTCAGTGGCCCCAAAATTTCAGTTTTCAGGATATTTCAGTTGCAGAAAAGAAATGAATCTTTCCAAGAAAAAAAGATAAAAATAAATCAGTTTTTCAAGACATAGAAAATGTTGGAAACATTAAAATATTTCCAGTTTGAGCTTTTCAAGACAAAAATGGCAGCCATATTTTCCAAACATTTCTCAGAAATTGTTTTTTACATGTTGTCTTGCTGATGGAGGCTAAAGAACACAGACTGGAAGATTTGCTTTTGTTGATGTCAGAGTGACTCTTGCTGGTCCAGAATCTGCAGGATTGGTTCTCCATTGCTAAGTACTCTGAGCTGTCATTGCCATCTAAGTATGAAAAGTGGGTGCAAAGCACTAGCAAATCAGAATGGGAACACTTCACACCAGAGCTTCCCAGACTGTGTTCCATTAGGCCTTGGTAACTGGTCACCATCTGGTCCATGGAACTGGTCATGACTACAACAGAGTGGGCTTTGATCCCCACTGGTGTTGTGGGGAAAAGTTGACCGTAATGTGCCTGTGCTGATTTCAGGGACTGATGCCACCTTCTTTGTGAGACTGTACCCAGCCAGCAATTAGCATGCACTGGGCCATGGCCATCCCCCATCAGGTGCATGGTGCTCTGTAAGAAATTCTGGGAATGGCAGGAGTCACTTCTGAAATTTTGGAGGTGCTGCACTTGACATGGGTGTACAAGACACAAGGGGGAAGGTAGGTTAACACAAGCTAACCAGGAAACCCAGCCTTCTCTGCTTGCAGGCATCTGGGACTGGATGACAGCATACGTCCCAGCAGCCTCTATTTAGGTGCTGAAACCCACTCTCCTTCTTTTGGGGGATCAAAGTCTCTCTTTCAGGAGAGAGACAAAAAGTTGGGTACTGAGAAGCCTCAGGCATTTCTTTCCTGGTTGTGTCTCAAGAAAAATACTTAAGAGGACAAGGGGGAGATGGTGGAATAATAAGAAACTTAGACTGCTTACACATGGACGGGAGGAGGTGTGTGGGGGGTGGGGGGTGTTGCAGAGAATTGCGGAAAGCTCCACTCATGTGCAGGGGGAAGCAGGTTAGCCCATTTCTGGCATGATATCCCTCCCTTTAATCCACGAGGGACATCGTGCCAGAAACAGACTATGCTCCTGCCAATGAGCAGAACTTCCCGCGATTCCCCCTGGCACAATTGTGCCAGTCCCTACCGTGTGCAAGCGGTCTTAGTGGAATGATAAACAGGAAAGTTTATGTCCCTTTTTATGCATGTAGAATATTAGAAGTTGTGTGTGCACATGTAAGTGCCTGAGGGGGTGGAGATTATTCACCAAGAGATGGAGCTTATTCACTGAGGTAGAGCTTGTTGTTTTGACTGTTGGAAATGTTGGGTGGTATGTGACAAGGGATGGACCACTTCATAAATGCCACTTCTTGTGCACTTTCTGTGAAGCATCTGGTGTGTGGAGATCTGGGCCTTTTTAAACAAGTGGGATTTTTCCCACAGTTTAAACCTGCAGCTCTTGGACATCTCTGCGGGGGGGGGGGGCTTTAAACACTCCTCCGTTAACCGGAAGTCGCCCGGGAGCCATTAGGAACAACAGCACCGGGCAACTCCTGGGTGTTTTGAGATGCAGTTTAGGTAAGACCTCTGTCTTACCTATGCCACACCTCGGTCTTACCTATGCCGCATCTCAAAACACCTGGGAGTTGCCCGGCGTCATTGTTTCTAATGACGCCTGGGCAACTTCCGGTTCACTGAGGAGCATTTAAAGCCCCCCCGCAGAGGTGTCCAAGAGCCGCAGGTTTAAACTGCGGAAGAAATCCCGCTTGTTTAAAAAGGCTGAGTCTCAAGATGGATGGGTGACTCAAGCAGTGACTATGGCCACATTCTGATGAATGGTTAATTCAGTGTAGTTGGCCCTTACTTCTGGTTTACGTCTGAAACATTCACACAAACAGAATGTTAAAATAAAGTAATTCAAGAGCAGGAAGAGAAGTATGCACTTGGTTATGTTACTTCAGTTTATATAGAAGTAGTTATTTTGGTTTTCTTTTCTTTGTCAGAATGTGAGTTGAAACAATTGTTCTATTTTCGCAGAACAGTTGCCCCATTTTTGACCGGAATTCAGATTGGAATCTTTTCAATCAGAATCCCAATTGGGAAAAAAGAGACAAAAACCCAGCCATTTGCACCAGCACCATTTTGAGTATGGGCAGTGCCATTGCACATGTGCAAAATGGTACTGCCCACACTCCAAATGACAGTGCACCACTGGCGCCATTTTAAATGTGGGCACTGCAGTATCATTTTATGTGTACTCAGAATGCCCAGCAGCCATTTTGTGCATGGCAAATGGCCAGTTTTGGGAGGTGGGGTTCAATTGTTCCAATTGGAATGTGATTGATCATTAAACATTCTGATTGGAATGATCGAAAGGTCCAATTCCATCAGCAATGGAATTGGGCCATACTTTCAATTTCAGTTCTATTATGTCCTCATGAAAAGATGCTCTTATGAAAATATATACAAGAGAAGTGGCCAACAGGGAAGGAGGAAACATTTCACACACAAATCTTTATTATTATTATTATTATTTTTTATTCAAAATCATAAAAGTCCCTCTAAATTCACAAAAATCTCAGCTGGTAGTAGCGGTGAACATGACAGGATCCAAAGAAATGCTTCTGCACAAAAATCTTTTGACTCAAGCCACTAGACAGCTGTGGTACTTCATCCCAGAGGTGGCGACAGTAAGCAACTAGCACTACCTGTACATATGTGCTTGGTATTGCCTAAATGTGTCTCATTGACTTCAGTGGGACTGTACCTGTGTAAGTAAATGCTTTCACGATTGAGGCCTATGCAGATTCTTCTTATTAATGCAGACCCAGCTAAACAGTGACATTCATGTTCTGAAATCAGTTTGTTCCATAGGAGACAACGGGTGTTTTCAGACTTGACACTAACCCCAGTTTAACCACACTTTAACCATGCTTGAACGTTTCTTATGGTTGTTGCAGGGCTGTATTGGTGCCCTATGCAGCCCTGCAACATGCATAAGAAATGTTCAAGTGTGGTTAAAATGTGGTTAAACTGGATTTAGTGTCATGTCTGAAAACACCCAATGTAGCGGGGGGAGGGGCGGGGCAATCAGGATAATCTTAAAGGGAGATGACTGACCCCTCTTACATGATCATGTCCTCACCCCCACTTCCTCCAGAGTGCACACGCTGTATCCTCACCCCACTGTCAGATGCTGCTTACATCTCTGAGGGGATGGTGCATGCAGCAAAGAAAGGGACAGGAAGTATTAGGCAACTGCCCAGCCACATAGTAAATGATGTTTCCTCATCGTGCCTCACTCTCCCTGTCCCTTCCCTTGCAATACACATCCCTCCTCAGAGTGCAGACAGCGGGAGGACATGGAGTGTGTGCTTTCTGGGGCTGGAGGGCACAGCTAAGGATAGGGTTCAGGGCCCCAAGATCCCTCTTCTGCTTCAGCTCCTGCAGTGTAGTAAAGTGACTATCAGACAGATCTAGCATTTCCTAACTGAGTGAAGGCTATATTATTAATATTAACATAACAATCATGGTAATTAAGGACTAAGGAAAGCAAATACCCCCCAAGGTCACTGGTGCTGCCAGCTGGGTGGTGGCCAGGCCACAGGCATGGTACCCCTCACCTCACTGCTATGCATCGCTTTTCTGCATTGCCTGTTTAACACAACTGTTAATCTTCCCTCTGTCTGCTCCATGGGAATGGTCCGGGAGCCACTGCAATCACAGGATCCATTCCTTCTGCCTCTGCAGGGCATGGCACCAGCAGCTGTTCCCCAGCAATAATAAAAGGTTAAATATTTTAATAAGAATTAACCACATAGTGAAGATGAAATGGGCTACTCTTGCCTCTTTTGTATGCAAATGAACTAAATGCTTATTAACAAGATGAGAGGTTGGAGTCTAATTAGCAGCAGGGCTTGGGAGGGGTGGGAAGCTGAATTGAGCTGAGTCAGAAAACTGGATGGCTAATTGCTCTAGCTGGACTTTGGCAGCATCTAAGCCTCTTATTAGCGGAGCGCTCTGAGCTGCCATGAGTTACAGCCTGGTGCTGATCACATGCCCAACCTCAGTCGGTGAAGCACTGAGAGAAGTACTTAGCACTAAATGTTTGCTTCAGTCCCCTTGATTCAAGTGGGAGCATTCACAAGCTTTAAAACAGAGATTCCCAAACTGTGGACCAAGACCAGATCCGAAACAAGGATTGGATTTAGTATTTGCAGGTAATTTTTTGCATTTTCGGTTAGCCCTTTGGGTACCTGTATATTGTCCATGACCAAAAATGAGTCCTCATATTTCCAGTTTTAGGGGTATTCCATTTGTTTTTGGTTTTTTGGGGGGGTGGATTGTTTTTTCAGTTTTGTTATTTTGGCCATTTTAGTATTTTGGTTGCAACATTTTTGGCAATTGTGCATGCAAAATAGTGAAAAATATTACCAAAATAATGTAAACAAAATACCGACAGTATTCCAGGTGGACCCCAAATTTCCTGAAAAATGTGGTATCTAAGGTCTCAAACTGGGCCCCCAAAACTACAGAACATATCCATCTCAGAGCCCCACTGCAGGGATGGGTGAACAGAACCGAGTTCAGAAATTCAGTTCGGTTTGGAAATTCGGTTCGGTAGTTCAGTTCGGTTGACCGAACTATTCGAGTTTGGTCTGAACTCCGAACTTTCGGAAATTCAAATCCCATTGAACTAAATGGAATATTATCTTTTAGGGACAGGCGAACAGAGCCGAGTTCAGAAATTCGGTTCGGTTCGAAAATCAAGTTCGGTTCGGAAGTTTGGCTCGGTCGACTGAACTGGTTGAGTTTGGTCCAAACTTCCGACCACGTTCTCCCATCCTTACCCAGCTGCTCTCTGGCTCTCAGCTTAGCCAATGGCTTAGGAACCTTGTAGTGAGCCCTCCCCACCTGTAGGGGCTGCTGCTGTCTCAGAAATGCACTACAGCAGTGCAGCACTGAACCCCTAGTTTGGGAATTCAGATACTCACACTGCTGTTCTTTCAGTGTGAAACTCCTCCACCCCAGGGCCTCACACAAATCTGGAGGCCCAGTCCCTACCAGCTCCCCCCCCCCCATACGTTTTGTTTTTCATATTCAGTTCTGAACACCCTATACTCATTTCACTCAGGCCGTTATCCTCCAACCATTCCCTCCAGAGGAATCACGTTGGTTGAAATAGGACCACTCCGGAGTGACCAGTTTTAGGATTGCAGCCCTAGCATCACAGTGAACCTCCATAGATGGCCCCCAACCCTGCTGTAAATCAGGGTGCAACCCTGCCCAGGAATGCCAATAATCCTCACCCAACCCCCAGCTTCTCTCCCAGCCTTGGAAAAGCAAGAACTGGAGGGCCCCATGGTATGTTAGTCTGCATCTGTGTGGAGCCAGCCCACCCACTGCATACCTTCCAACATTCAACAGAAAGAAATAGGTATACGTCATGCCACTAATCTGCATACATTTGCATATGTTTATGAAAAAACATAATAGCCCACTGAACTGACTAACTGGGGCTGAGCTGGGGGTGGGGAGGCTGTCTATGTGAGAGGGTCTGTGTACAAGTCGGTTTATATGGACAGGAGGGACTGATGGTTCAATTTAAAACTCAGACTATTAAAAAGTCAAAATTCTCAAATGCATACATTGACTTTGGCTCTAGAGTTTTAGTTTTAAAGACACTGATAGTGCATTCACACATTACAAAAATTGCAGAATTATAGTACTCGGTATTTTCTTGTGTTATTATAACGGCCCATTTTGTAATGCGTGAAAGCAGCCACTCCTACAATCAGTAAAATAAATGTTATAAATGCTGGAGTTTTGTAATGTGTGAATACCTATTCCCCTTTTATGCAGTGAGATCTCATAGCCTCATAAGACCCCCTTTATGCTGCAAGATCTGGGGTCATTGTAAGAGCCACCTCGATGTCAAGGTATTTAATTTATGCTGTTAAAGAATGCGCAACTGGAAATATGACGCATCAAGGCACATCTAAAAGCTGCCCGCAGCAGTTTTACAAGGCGCATGATTTCACGGAGCGAGCAGGCAGTGCTTATCTAAAACCAGCCTCAGAGGATCACAGATGGAAGCAGTAACAGTCCCTTTCAGCATGTTAAAGAATCATTTCCAATAAACACAATCTTACCCCTCCTACCTTTTTTAGTTTTCATCTTGATCCCAAGCACACAACTGCCTATTAGGATGTTACCTTTCTTAGTTTTTTTTTATTGTTCCCCCTATCTCAAGTTTGGGTATTTTCAGATGTGATGGGGCTCAATTCACCCCGCCATGGAAACGCCCTACTGATTCCCTGCCGGGGCCAACACATAACGGCCAACAGACGTGTTGGCCACTTCCGAGGGGGAATCTGGGGGGGGGCTGCACAGCCCAACGTGTGGCCGCACAGCCCCCACATGCTCCCCCAGCAGCCCGCCCTCCCAGAGACGAGCGGGCGCTGTGGCCAATACGGCCACTGCGCCCGCCTGCCCCCGGGAAATGGACCACGGCCCGGAATCAGCGGCAAGCACGGCCGCTGATTCCGGGCCATGGTCAGCGGCCAGACGTGACGTTGACACGCTCAACCATGGGAAATTCCCCATAGTTGAGCATGTCAACTACGTGTCTGTTCAGTGTTACGCCAGGTGGTCACCCCCGTGAACCACGGGGGGGAGTCACATTCAACATGAAAATGGAGATGGTCCAGGCAGGACCTCCATTTCTGTGTTGAATCTGATTCCCCCCCCCCCATTGATTCATGGGGGTGAACATCTGGAGGGGAGCTTCCGTTCCCCCCAACAGACGTTACGGGATCACGTTCACCATGTGGGGATTCACCGTGGTTGAGCGTGATCTCATAACGTCTGAAAATACCATTTGTTAAAGTAAGAAAAGGTGCCCCATCACCGCCCCTGCCAGCAATAAATAAATAACAGCAGCTAAGGCAGGGAGTCAGTCACAGAATCATACAGCTCTTTCTTCTGCTGGATTAATTAATGAATTTAATTAATGTAAATTTAATACGCCATCCTTGCCCTAAGGCTCAGGGTGGCTTACAATGTAAAGAATGCATACAATACCCTAAAACCCCTTTTAAAAGTCCACCCTCAGCCCTAAAAATCCTCTCCCAAACCCTATCTTTGCCTGCCAAAGACTTTGCCAAAAAGAAAGGCCTTACATCAACTCCAGAATATGCTCAGGCTTGGACTGTGGCAGATCTTAATGAGATGCTAATGACCCCCTTTGTCTGCTGAGCTCAGTACAAACCATACACTGCTGGGAGCCTGGTACAAGATAATAAAACTCATTACTGTACTAGGCAAAAAGATACTGTTGGAGGGTACACCACTCAACAGAGCAGTGGCAACAACAGGGCTAGGCAATTCTTGGAACTTCTTAGGGCATTGCCAGGGCTAGGATGAGCAGGGACAGGAAATGTGTGCTCTTGGGGGTGGGGGGAGGCTCAGGGATGGAAAATCGGAATCAGACTGACCCGACTTCAATTCAGATTTTAGATTGTATTATTTGAAATCAGTTCTGATTCTGAGCAATACAGTCTAAACTCATGTGTCTGACCCCAGCCCTGCCTCCCCTGGGCCCTTGTCTGGTCTGGACTCTGGGCAGGAGTCTGGGGGAGGCTGAGCTGTTGGTAGAAAGGACATACAGGGGTGGGGAAGGGGTAGTTGCCTCCAGGACCCCTGTCTGGCACCCGCCTCCCCTGGACACCTGCCCATGCTTACCTGTCCCAGCACTTGCCACAGCAGCACTTCTGGGGTGGGTGGGCATGAGTCTGGGGGAGGTGGGAGTCGGGCAGTGGTCTGTGTAAGGCAGAACTGGGGGTAGAGGGGCTGTGTAAGGGTGCGGAGGGGGGTAGTTTCTTCCCATGACCCCTGCCTACCCTGGACTCCTGCCTGTGCCTGCCCACCCCAGTGGCTGCTGCAGCAGTGCTACTGGAGCAGGCGGGGAGGGCAGGAGTCTGGGGGAGGTAGGTGCCAGGAAGGTGTCCAGGGGAGGCTGGCACTGGGTAGGGATGGAAGAGTTAGAGGTGGGTAGCCCATTTACTTACCTTTATTCCTAGGATGTGAAGTATGGTGATCCACAGTGCCTGGTGTGGTCATTGCCGGGAAGAAATACCAGAGAAAATAACTGGCAACCATTTTTGCACATGCCATCCCTACCCAGTCCCAGCTCTGCCTCCCAGTACCCCTGCCCTGCACCCGCCTCCCCTGGACTCCTGTCTACCTGCCTGCCCACCCCAGTGCTACTGCAAAAGGTGCTGGGGTGGGCAGGCATGGGCAGGTGTCTGGGATATTTAGATCCTCGCAGGGGATCTGATGGGGGATCCAATGAGAGATCATATCCCCCATCAATTCAGATCAATTGGATCAATACGATATTGTCCAAAATCAGATGATTCGTATTGATCCAATTCCGATCTTCTCATCCCTAATGGCTAATGGGGGTGTGCAGCAGGCACCCCGGTCATTTTTGTTATTGTTTTTGTTTTCAGTTACAAAAAACCCTTCATTTTGGGGAAGGAGGGGTTTGTAAAGGAAAACATTCTTTTTCATTGTTTCTGGGTTTTTTGTTTATTTTTATTTATTTATTTAAAGTAAAAATCACTGCACATGCGCAAAGTGGCCACCTGACCATTCTGTGCATACACAGTCCTTTCCCAAAATGGCACCAGCAGCGTCAGCACCATTTTGGAAAAGGGCAGCCAGTTGTGCATGCACAAAATGGCCACTGCACATGTGCAGAATGGCTACCCTTTTCCAAAATGGCGATGATGATGCTGGCGCCATTTTGGGAAAGGGTGTGCATGTGAAGAACAGCCCCAGAAGCCATTTTGCACATGCAGTTATTTTATTTGGTGATGAAAACAGGCCATTGTTCATTTTAGTAATTAAACAAAATGAAAACAAATTGCACACCCCTAATAGCTAAAGTGGGGAGCTAAGACTTCCCAGGCTCCCCAGCTCTGACTGGGCCCCTGCTACCATGCCTGTCTCTGTCACACCAGCAGAGTATGCATCAAGCGGCACCTGGTAGCACAGAATGGTTGCATGGGCCTAAGCCTTCAGTTGGTGGAAATTGCTTCAGTGCAACTATGCTATTTTTCATTGGCTGAGGCAATTTCCAGTCTTTTCTTCTCACCAGAAAAAATCTGTGTCCAAGCTGTCCTTGGGCTAGAGCTTCCTCCCCAGGGCCTGATCCAAAGTCTACTGGAATCCGTGGACTTCTTTACTCAGATACTGCCACTGCCAAGCCTCATCCTGTCAGTTCTCTCCCAGCTGTTTGACACATCAGTGCCAGGCTGTGCAGCGCTATTTCCCTTCAGTCTTTTATTATCCTCTTTCCAGCAGCGTCTTCCCGCAGCTCTCCCTTTAACTCCACTTCAAACCCAAGGACCTGTTGCCTTGTTCAGATTATTATTTTAACAAGACATCACATCGTCTCGGAGCCGGTCAGCAAGTGTGCAGAAGGGCCAATCAATTTTCAAAGAAAGCCATTAAGATTCTGTCTCATTAGCAATAATTAAAAGGTGTAGACCAGATTCCCAATAGATCATGCTTCAAGGCAGGGTCATTTAAAAAAAACCATAAAGATTCTTCCAGCTCCTGGGATGTCTCACCCCATCTGCTCCAGGAGAGCAGACAGGCAAGACATGTACAGTCTGCAAAGGCTGCTTCTTTGTTCCTGGGACTGACTGTTTTCAGAAGGGCAAAATGAGGAGATTTAAACATATGTAAATGAGAGTAGCATTGGGATTGCCAGTCTGGACTGGATGTAGTAGAGTAACAACAACCCAGGCTTGGGGAGAAGGAAAAGGGGGTCACCTTGATGCCTCAATGTTTACATTTCATATCTGGCTGAGACTGCCTTCCATCCCCTGCCCCACCTCCTTATCTTGGCTGGGCCAGACCTGCTCCTCCGATCCTGTCCAAAGTCCTGGACTTTCTCAGGATATGCCTAGAGCACTGAATCCACCTGCCTTGTGCAGCCATGGTGAGGACACGGCTATCTCCAGCAGGTACATGGCAGGTCCACAGAATATTCTGATAGTCTACAGTGGTCCATTGCTCAAAAAAACCCTGGAAATTGCTGCCTTCAAGAAATCTGAAGGTGGCAAAAAAGAAAAAGAAGGTTCAGTGTCTTCCTCCCATGGGTCATTTTCACACTAATTGTGGTGGCAGTGAAGGCTGAGATAGGCCTTATATTCATGAATATTGTTCAAATTTATGAGGTCAGCTGAATATCCAAATAATCTAAATAATTATTCACCATGGAAATGATATTCATATAGCTGTTTATTTTGTTCAGTATTTTGGTTCTTTTGTTTCAATACGATTAGCACTGTTGCAGCACTAATGTTAGCCACTGCAGGGCTAATAACAACTATTGCAGGGGGAAGGGTGCCAAAACCAAGGAACAGCAATATCAAAGTGACCAAAATGACTCAAATAACCCAACCAAAATAACCAAAATGATGAGTCATTCCCATAAATGAAGAAGTACTGAGTAATGGTCCATATCTTCTTTGTTGGACCCAATTCAAAGTGGGCAAAATCACTGGAAATGATATTTTTCATGGAGATTCCTTTGTGCTCTACTGGCAGCTACATCCCAAGTGTTATAGGGACTGGCAGGAAGAATGACCCATGTCACAAGGTCACAGTAAAATGTTTTATCACAGTACAGCATTACTCAGCAGGCTGATGGGCTCACTCACAAGACCCACTCACATTTATGGAGGTCATAAGTTATACACTCCCGCTGAACTGGAGCAAACATAACAATCCCCTTTTATGGGGGAAACTTCCTGCAATATATTCAACTTGCCAGGAAACAGAGATGGGGTTTACTACCAATAATAACTTTAATGCCTCCAAAAACTACAGTTTGGAGGGGCTGTTAGTAACCGAGGTATGACTGAGAAAGCACCCAGGTTTAGGAGATCTCCCTGTCTGTTTCCAGTAGTTATGTGAGGGAATACGGGGTTGGGGTGAAAAGGACCCACAGACCTGGCAATAACCACACACCCAACACCCACTCTGCGAGTACTCCCGGGAGGGGGAGATGCCCACGCAATTGCTCGTGCAGAAAAATGCCCCTCAGGTTGTTAGTTGGCCCAGTGTCCTAACAAGGACGAGGCCGAATCATCACAGGGGTGCGGCCCGCAGCAAGTGGTGTGTGCAAGCTCCCCCACACTCCACAGGGGGACAGATCCCTGCTTGCACCACTCTCACCCCCACTCACACGTGAAAGGGTAGCTCCCCAGGTGTCAGGAATGTCCGTGCGGGAAGGAGAGTACCTTGGAGGGGGGAGTTGGAAGAAGGGGCAGATTCCCTTCACCCTGGGAAGGGGAAGGGGGGAAAGGGCAAGGGAACCCCTGAAGGAGACGGTTGTGCTCACCCTTCTTTCTCCTACACAATAACCCTATGTCTTTCACTCGCACAAGCACTCACCGTTCACTCCAACACTTTCGCTCTCTCTCTCTCTCAGCTTCAATCCTAGTCGCTTCAACAGTTCGCCCCACGCACATCGGCCACCTTCACAGCACTGCTGATCACCGACACTGAAGGGACTGGGGCTTCCCCTTAAATCCCCTTGGCTCCTCCCACTTCTTGCGCTTGTAGGTGCACAGAGCGGCGCAGCGTTGGCCCCAGCTCCGCCCCCTTGTTTCGTGATGGCGTGGAAACTACAGCTGGTGCTGGGCCTGGAGTCCCCAAGTGGTGGGGGCGGGGCCCTTCTGCTGCTCCCTGTGGCAACGTGTCTCTGCTTCCCTCCCTGCTACCGGGTGGAGGCGTTCCTGGGGGGTGCCTTTGGCTTGCCCTAGTCTGGGGTCCCCTCCCACCCCTTACCCCCTGGGCATGCGGGCGTGCATGCCCTGTGCGGTGCTGCGCCCCGACCCTGACAAGTTATGAGATGGCAGGGGTGGGGGGGAGGCACAAATCCTGTCCTGTTGTGGCGCAGCTGGGTGGAGACTGAGCTGAATGGAAGTGGAAGCACTTACAGTGCGCAGCATATGTGGGACCCACCTGGCGGGTGGCACAAGACGTAGCAAGCACCGGTGATGGCATGAGACAGGCAATGCAGCTACAGCCTCCAGGGCTGAGGCGCAGCAAGCAGAGGGAGGGAAAGGCACTGTGGGGAGGAAGGAAGGGAAGGGGTGTGACAGGGGAGACAATGGTGATGGAGGGGGGGGGGAGTCCATTTCTTGCACCTGGGCTCATTCAAACCTCACTATCCCCCTGTGGGGGTGGACAGACATGGTACAGGGTATGACCAACAGGACAGGTCAGTTGCAGTTCCCCATGAGACTATCCTGGCTGTGTCCTTGATGAAATCCAGGAGGATAGTTCAAAGGGTTGCGGTTTCTGTGAGGGGAAGGTCCCTTCTCCATTGGGTGACAAGTAATTACAGCCCCAGAAAGGAGTGAGTGGTGCATGCAGTGGGTGGGTCTCAGCTACAAAAGTCCTTCAGTCACGGAAGGGAATGCAGGCAAGAAAAAGGAAATGTATGCAAACCAGCTGTAAGGGAGGTGCCTTTGGCTGGTTCACTGCATTCATTTTTAGGGGATCACGTCTCTGCCAAAGGTTGAGAACAAAGCATATCCTTGGAGATGTTTTCCTGGAGGAGAGGGGGTTTCTGTGGGGTCTCATCACAGCAAGGACGCTTGCTAGAAATCCCAGTCCTCTGATGTCCCTAACCCTGTCCGCAAGTATGATTGTCCTCTCTTTTCTCCCTTCCTTCTCCACACTGGAGAATCTGGCTGAGCTATAAGGGGATTTGGAGAGGGAGCAACTGGGTTTCCAACTTTCTCTCCAGCATTAATAGGAAAGCGAGAAAGGCAAATGTGCTGATACCCCTTTAAGAAAATCTGCATGTGGGTCTCCTGTAGGACTGAGACGAGAGCAACTGTTCCTGATCAGAAGGGAAATACCAACCTTTCAGGAGTGCTTGTTGGTGTCCATTGGTACTTCATCAGTTTCCGGTGATTCCACACTTTGGCCAGCCCTCTCCCCAGCCCCCCTTTTCATCACTTTCCAGGACTTTTTGTTTCCTTTCATCACTTTCCAGGACTTTTTGTCACTTTCTGGGAATTTTTTGTAATTTTCCGGAATTTTATGACAATTTTACAACAGTTTTACAGCATTTTTATGGCAATTTCCAGCACTTCCCTGGCACTGAGTTGGCATATTTTCACTTCCATAGTCCCCAGGGGTGCGTGCAGGGCTTACATAGGTTTGGGACTGGCCTGTGGCAGCCCCATTCAACTTGCAAAAAATAACAGAAAATGGTGAAGAAAACAAGAAAGCCAGTAAGTTTCAACATCACGCAAATCTTGGTGAATGTTCCAGTTCCACTGGAAGCAGCACTCGCTGAGATTTCTTATTTCAGGCCAAGTCTCCTGTTCCCAGGCAGTTCCTATGGTTACAGAAGGGAACTCAGATGCTGACGCTGTTGCTGCTGCTGCTGCTGCTACCATCCTCATTAGTAGCATGGCCCCTTTCCACAGACCCACTGCGGAGACTGGGAAGGGAGAGGGTGTTCTAGGGAGGCCATACCTCCCCCTTAAAAGAGGAAACTTATGGAAAAATACATGGTGCAGGGCGGCACTGGAATTAATGCAGCCCAGCAACATGTATTTTTTCATAAGCGTCCTCTTTTAAAGGGGACCCTAGAGTGTTCCCAGAGGAAGCACAATCAAGCCCTTTTCCTGCCCAAGAAATATCCAAAGAGAGAGAGGACATTTTGCTGCAAGATCCTGGCCAGTACTCTGAGCAACCTATTCTTACCCAGTTTACTGTAGAAAGTATGTCGGGCAGGCACTTCAAAATATGCTCACTAACAGAGAAGTTATATAAAGTAATTCTCCCTTTTGTATTTGGTTGCTGTGGACAGTGGGCATGCATCCTGCCTTCAAGGATTAATAATCTCAAAGGGAGGTGGGCATAACACATTAGCATGCTGAGAGATAGAAAAGCTCATGTAGACTCTGGATGCAGGTGCACAATCCATTCTTTCCACTAAGAGATACTGGTAAAGCCACCTCCAGTGTGTTTGCAATTCCTGAGATTTAACTGTTAGGCCTTTTCTACACAGACACTGCAGCAGCACCGATGGGTGGAGATGGGTGCAGATCGGTGGGTGAACACACCCAGCGAACACCTGGCGGCACCAAGCAGGGAGAAAGTTACATGGACAGCTCCATAGGGGGTTGTGGGATGGAAAGGGGAGGGGCTGGCAAACACCCAGAGGCCAAACACCCACCCCGGGAAGCACCCAGCAAACACCCATGGAAGTACACGGACAGCCGGGGCCGGGAACACTGGGGAAGCCCCGTCTGGCACAGCGACGGCACAACATAGCCGACTGAGGGCAAATGAAGCCGTGCAACATGGCCCCACCCCCGAGCCACCAGGATCTGTGTGGGCAGGGCAGGAGGGAGCAAGGATGACAGGTGCTACAGAGGAGCCGTCCCCACCCAGCCCCAGCACAGAGGCCAGACAGGCTGGCGCCACGGAGACACACACCACCCCCCAGCCGAGCACCACACACACAGCAGGCAACAGAAGCACACAGGGACAGGCACACGACCCATGGGGGGAAAGTGGGGGAAGCACTGACACCACCCAGGCAATTGTGCAACACCCCCCAGAGGCGCCCGGACAAGAGGAGAGGTCAAATGAAAGCACGACACACATCCGGGGAAGGAACCTAACAGACTTTAATAAACTATACAACAACAACGGAGATCAACAGGGCAGTGCAGGGAGATGGGGCAACAGAAGGGGGGACGACCTCGCGCCTGGCGACAGGGCTCGGCCTGCGCATGGTCGAGCCGGTGCAGCCAGTCCAGGATGTGCAGGAGGAGCTCCAACACCTCCCCCTGCTCCCATGTCCGGTCCATGATCATGGCTTGCACTGAATTGGGCAGAGGGAGAGGAGATAGCCATCACAGCCGGCCACATGGAGGAGGTGGTGTTGGCCCTCTGGCGTGACTCATAGGATGACAGGGGCTGCCAGGCTGCAGATGGAGAGACCGCCAGGCTGCAGATGCCTCATCTCTGTCGAGCCGCTGGTTGCGGTGGAGGGTGGCAGCCTGGCACTGGTCCCAGAGGTGCTCAGTGCAGGACCGGACCATCATGGCTGCAAGGATCTCCTAGTCCCTTTCCCCCTCCGATCTTAGCAGCTCCCTGGTGAGCGCATAACCTTCTGGATTCCTCCAGCAGCTCCCTGCCCAGGTCCTCCCTCTGCCGCCGGTTCCTGGCCCGCATCTCCCGGTTCCTCTCTGTGCTTCCAGCGGCTGCACCCCTCGTACGAGCGGGTCACTGTTCTGTGAGGGAGAGGGAGGGTCCCATGTTAGTAGGCCCAGCCAATGCGCCCCACTGCCACCACCCTTGGTTCCAGCAGTGCTCGTGGTGTACTGGGGCATCCACACCACCCTCCCCTCCCTGCACCCCCAGAGCTGCTGGCACCCTGCAACCATGACACCCCTCCAGCCCTGTGTCAGTAGCGGGCGGGGCAGATTGCGCGGCACGCGGGGCGAGCAGGGACCGGGGCCCTCAGTGCAACCC
>QEPC01005751.1:781346-859028 GCA_003113815.1 Sphenodon punctatus | reverse complement strand
AAGAGACACACAGAGACAGCAGCACAGCACCAGCAGCAGTCAGCGACAGCATGACAGCGTCACAGCACAGCGCTGCAGCGGCAGCACAAAATAGTCATACTCCCTTCGCGGAACCGCGATAAGCACTCATGCCTGTGTCTCATATATTAAATTGGCGGAATGTGGGGAAAACCCGCTGATTTTATACGACAACGGTAACGATCACGAAATCGGCGAAACACATACATGCTGCATCTGCGAATTCTTGTAGCGAAAGAAACGCAGAATCGCGGAGTACCGCATGGAATTCTGTGAGGCGCAATGTGGGATGCCGAGATTTAGGAATGGAATCGCGGTGCGGTAACAGCTGCTGCCGCATCAGCCCTATCCACAGCACTCATGGGATGTGCTGTGGAGGGAGGGGCTAGATTTTCCATTGCACTCAATGGGCACAATGGAAGATCTCACCAGGGCGGTCGCGCTGACTGCCCTGGCGAGATAGCTTGGTTGGGGGACTGAGGCAGGGAGCAGCACGCATGCGCGCTCCTCCCTGCTCAGTCTGAAATCACCGCGTGCATTCTGGTTCCCACTGCCACTTCCCTGCGCTGCTGCCATTGCCGCTCCCCCCATCTGCCACTCAGAGCAGGGGGGCAGGGAGTGGCAAGGCAGCAGCAAGCAACGTGGACTGGTTGTTTTTTGTTTTTTTTAAATTGCCCGCGCGTCCTGGCTCCGCAGGGACACGTGGGCAATTTTTTTAAAAAAATAAACTCCTGCCCTGCCCCACCCCACCCCACCTAGCTTGGGACCGCCACCACGAACTCCAGGAGCAGTCAGAGCAGGTAAGACTGACTGATCCCTCCCCCCTCCCTGCACCCACCCCTAGGCTGTTCCCTCCCCACCCTGCATCCTCCTCCCCAGGCTGTTGATCTTTGGAAGTTGTTCACAATTCTGGAAATTTTGTGCTTTTGGGTTTATGCATTATTTATTTTAAGCTTGATGTGCATGTAGACTGTGTTTTCTTCCACCCAATGTTAACCCTGGGAACTCCTTGCTGCTGGGTTATGCCATGCCACTGGCCTACCGTCCCCCTGGCTCTGCCTACTAGGCCCGCCAGCCTTACTGCCCCAATGCCCCTCCAACATCAAAACCCACCAGCCGCCCCTGGGCCTAACCACAGCCTCCTTCAGGCAGTCAGGCACCCTGCCCTCCCAAAGGGAGGAACTAACCACCCCAGCCAGCAACGGCCGTAATGTCTCCTGGCTGGCTTTCACCAACCAGGATCAGCATGGGTCTTGTTGTGGTAGCATTAACATATCCCATCAAGGGCTCCACATTGGCAAGCAACACCATCTGAAACCGATCCCACAAAACAGGACAGGATGGGGCATCCATAGCCCCAAGATGATCCTCTGCAATAACTGTGGTACTGAAATCGTGGCGGATGCGAGTGATCTTATCTACAAAGTACTCGATAAACCGGTCACAGTGGTCACTGGATTGCTCCGGGTCCAGGTGGAGGCAGGCAGGACTGACCAAGCCTTTCACCACTCGGAAAAGCTCCGCTGGACGTGACTTTGTAGATGCAATCAAGGCAGCAAAGAACTGCCTCTTTGCTGCCTGCACTGCCACAGCATAGGCCTTTAATCTGCTCTTATTCTGCGATCGATCATACTCATCATGAACCCAGCACCACCGTCGCTCTAACTGCCTGCTCTCACGCTTCAAACACCCCAGGCCCTCAGTAAACCAAGGAGACCTGCGGGAGACTCAGGAGGGCAGCGACTCTGTCAATGGTCTTGGCCAACAAGGTGTTCCAGAAGGCTAGAGATCATCGACAGAGCGGGTGTCAAGGTCCAGGGGAAACTCCCCCAGAGCATTCCAGAATATGCTGATGACACCCAGCTCTGCCTCTCGTTTTCATCTGACCCTGGCCTGGCAGTCTCAGTACTTTCTCAGCGTTCGGCAGCTGTGGGGGATTGGATGTGGTTGAGTCGATTGCAGCTGAATTCTGACAAAATGGAGGTGATGGTGGTGGGCAGGGCAGTGACCTGCGGGCTGGGGGGGGGACTCCTATTATAGATGGGGTTTGCCCCTCCTGGTTAGGCAGGTCCAGAACCTGGGGGTGCTCTTGTATCTGCAGCTGCGCTTGGATAGTCAGGTGTTGGCCATGGCTGGGGGCACCTTTCACCAATTACATCTGGTGAGGAGACTCCAGCCTTGTATTTCCAATTTTGATCTTGCCACCATCATCCATGCCTTCATCACCTCAAGACTAGACTTACTGTAATGTCCTCTATATGGGGCTGCCCATGGTGACAGTTCAGAGGCTGAAGCTAGTGCAGAATGCAGCAGCCCATCTCCTGAGGGGAACGGGTCTATATAAACATATTACTCTGATTCTTTGTGTGCTGCATTGGCTGCCAATAGTCTTCTGGGCCCGATTCAAGGTGCTAGTGTTAACCTATAAAGCCCTAAATGGTCTGGGTCCCACTTATCTGAGGGATCACCTCATCCCCCAGGCCGGCCTCTGTACTCGGGGGTGGGGGCATGCTCTCCTGGAGGTTCCATATTGTACATGGATGGCCACCATGAAGAGGGCGTTTTAAGTGATCACTCCATTGTTGTGGAACTCCCTTCCAGCGAAGATTCGCCTCTGCCCAGATCTGCTCACCTTTTTGATGCACCTTTTGATGTGGGTGGAGGGGGTGGTTGATTTAAGGGGGATGATGGGTTGGGGATAGGGAGAGGGATTAGGTGGGAGGTTGTTGGAGGGTGGCAATGGGTTGAGTTTGGGGTGTGTGGATTGTATTTTAAATGTTTTTATATTGTATTTCATATTTTTTGTAAGTCACCCTGAGACTTTGGGGAAGGGTGGGATATAAATATAATATAATAAATAAAATGTAGCCTAAAATTGCATTAGCCTTTTTTGCAGCCTCATCACCTTGCTGACACATGTTTATTTTGTGCTTGCCCACAATCCCTAGATCCTTTTCGTGTGTGCTGCTTCCAAGCAAGGCATCCCCTATCTTATATTGTGTATTTGGTTTTTCTTCCCTAAATGCAGAACTTGACATTTATCTCGGTCAGTCTGACTCAGTACTTCTCATTGGATTCCCATTCCCCATCCCTTGTCCAGCCTAGCTCACCTTTCCACTCATGCCCCTCAACACTGGTGTGGGTGCCATTCAGCTCCCAGTCCAGTCCCTCTTCTCTGGCTCCAGCAAAGCTGTGGCATGGGAACACCTCTCCCCTTAGCTCACCCTTGAATCACTGGACACATAGGCCCCCAAGCAGCCCTGAGAGAACAAGTTCGGGTCAGTTTTGATCCAGGCTGGATCAGGAGCTAGAAGCCTCTGGATCCACCCCAAGATTCCCACCATTTAAGGCATCCCAGTGCTCAGAACAGCAGCTACCTCTCAAGTTGTGGAAAGAGAAAATGGCGAGATCAGAACCACGCCTGTGAATTGGGTGGCCACAGTCCTCCTAGGGCTATCGTATCATTCAAGTGCTTGTGTGATGCCTCAGGGTGAATACACAGAAGTGGAGACACCTGAAATTATTGGTCATCATTAGGGATGGAACTATTGGTGAATTATCGGTTACCGGTTTTATCAGTATCAGATTAATCCGATATTGGATTTATTGGTATCGGCATATTGTTTTTTTAACATTGCCAATCTATTGATCTTTAACATTGCGGCCATTTTAAAAATGGCCGCAATGTTAAAGATCTGAAAAATCGGCAATGTTAAAAAAATGATATGCCGATACCGATATTATTGGTATTATTGGATTCATTCGATATCGCTGATTATCTGCATTATCGGATTAATCCAATACTGATAGTCCCATCCCTAGTCACCATGCCCCAACGTGCTTAGTAATGGAGACAATACCCTGCCTCCCCAACCTGGTAAAACACAGAACTTCTCCCAGAACAGCAGCTCCAGAGTGACAGAGCAATAAACGGAGCAGCCAGGGACCAGAAGGGAGCAGGCACTGAAGCCCCTGCTTCTGGCTGTATATGCCCTACTCCCTCACCCTGCTATACAAGCCTGAACTCTGCCTGGTGACATGTCTAACAAGGAGAACAGTGAAGGAAACAAACCATTTGCATGAGCAGCGAAGATCCCAGCAGTGCTAGTGAGCAGGGAGCACACACACAAACATTCAGGCAGTGTGCAGGGCCTGGCCAGCCGGCCGTGTGAGACATGAGGAAAACTGTCCTGTCAGATAATCCCCAGCCAGACAAACATTGTCACTTGGCTGCAGCTGCTGCGCCTTGATACAGATCAGCTCCCAGCCCAAGGGGAACACCATGTAGCTAAGTGGGATCTTGCCTGACATGTACCTGGCTCTGAAAGCCTGGGCCTTGTCTTGCTCCTGACAGCCTCATATGACCTGAGCAGGCAGGAAGAGCAGGACGGGGTAAGAGGGCTGGAATTTCTAACATGGCATCCCCCTCTTTGACAACATTGGTGGCAGCTAGGGGGACAACTACTGTGAGAGCTGAGTCCCTGCCTTTTGCTGTGCTCTACAGTCCTGAAAGCATGCATTCCCTAGCCCTTCCCTCCCACCCTACACCTCCTCATCATGGAAGGGTCGAGTTGCATATGCAGCATGGTGAAAGACAGTGATAGACTGGCCATCTGGCAGTCCTGGCAAATGCCAGAGGGACCTGTACCCTTGGGAGTCAAACACCACCACCACCACCTTGCACCCACACACACATAAAGTAAATGTTCATGTTTTTTGTCAATATTGCATTTTTTTAATGACAGGGGCCAGGTTACTGAAAATGCCAGAACTGATTTTAGGTCCCAGTCAGAGACTGTGATACAAGAGGTGAAGACAATGCAACACAGTCATCTACGGTCCCCCTGTCCCCCAACAAACCCAGTTTGGAAAAGGCTTAAAAAAACCACCACCACCTCTCAGGCAGTTTTTAGACGATTGCGGCCGCGCCCACACTTGTTTTGAAAAAATGCTGAGAGCCGGGATCAGACGATACACTCCTGGCAATCACGCGCCCAGAAGGGGGATGCGCATGCTTTTCTGGCTGCAATTTGACCGGGTTGAAAAATAGACCCGGTCAAACGTGGCCGAAAAGCATGCATCCCCCCTTCTGGGTGCGTGATTGCCGGGAGTGTATCATCTGATCCCGGCTCCCGGCATTTTTTCAAAACAAGCGTGAGCGTGGCCACGATCATCTAAAAATGGCCTCAGTCATCAGCACCTGTGAGGACAGGAATCACCTCTCCCAGCTCAGGAGTGGGGAGGAGCTGTGCTGCCTGGTCCTATCAGCAGCGCTGCAGCTCCTCCCTCATTCCTGCACCATCCCCCTGTTGTCTCCCTACCAGCAGTGCAAATGGCAGGGGTGTCTCCACACCTGGGCTGGCCTGGGCCTTCAGCAGATGTTTCCCAGGGCCCCCACCAGCTTTCTCAGACAAGTTGGCACTACAACTCCTCCTCTGGTCCAGGAGTGGGAAAACTGCAGCTGCTGCCAGAAGGAAACTGCAGCCTGGGAAACAGCAGCCTGGGAGTGGATAAACATCTGCAGGTGCCAGAAGCAAGCCACCAGGTGGGGGAGGGGTGGAGTCCAAGAGTGGGAGAGGAGCTGCATCACTGATAGGTCCAAAAAAGGGCCCCAGCTGTGGTGACTGGGGGGTGGGTTTTTTAAAGCTTTTAAATCATGAGTTTGGGCAAACTGGCTGGATGTCTACAAGAGGTTCATCCGGTACCGAACCAGTGCAAACTGGCTGGATATCACCTCTCACTGAGGGTGAGTCAGGATGACCTCCTACTTTAACACTATTCTAGCTGTGCCCCTGCTGGTGGACAGGAGAGGAGGCTGTTCCAACCTGTCCTCCTCCCACCCTCAGTAATTGGGATGTAATCAGGCATTTGGTGTTTCTAAAATGTAATAGGTTTGAAAGGTCAAAAGCATAAAAGAATCTACGTGTGCTGTATACACAGACAGCCCCACATCAGGATGACAGGCTAGGAAGGAGGCCAGCCAACTGCAGCCAATTCACACAAGACTCAAGCCCACTATGCAGGGTGGATACAAAACCTCAGGGGGTGAAGTGGAGAGAGAGAGAGACAATGTGTGTTAAAAACAAAGGCAGGTGTTTTAACTGGTAGACAGTAAAAACACTCTGCAGTGTTCAAGAAAGCAAGAAGCCAAAACACAGAGCAACTGGAACATCTGGAAACCCAGTCCTAAATCCTGAGGAAAAGGCTATTTTTTCCACACATTATCCAACTCATAGCAGGAGGGTGGATAGATAGCCACACTTCTGAACGCCTGTCTCATCCACATGTACTGCTAAACATGTGGGTATATCCACTGCTCTGCTAACAGCAACTCCAGTTCTTCCCAATCTGGGCTTCTGTAAGCAGAGCCCTACTGGTGTTGGCAGGACCCACAGTCAAGGGTGCTGCTGACACACCAGGACAACCCCCTCCAGCAGGCATTCAGCATTGGGACTACCATTATTACCAGAGTTCTTCGTTTTCTCTTTGTGACTGAAAACCAGAGATTTTGCCTTTTTCTGGAGAATTTTGCAGAAAATGGCAAAAACGTACAGACTTGGGAGGACAACCCAGTGAGCACGGGGCAGTGTGGGCACGGAGTGGAACTGAGAGGAAGCAACCTGAAGGCATGTACTGTGGAGGGGCAGGGACTCCGTGTTAGGAGGGGTGCCACAGACCTCTTTGTGGGGTGGGAGAGGCAGGGGTACTATGAATTGGGGTGGTCAGGTCTTCTGGACCTTGGGAAGAAGGGATAGGAGGTGGGCCTATAGCAACTTCCCCAAGTGTAAGACTCTATATGGTTCCCCTTTCTGGTTGGCAGAACGGTCTGGAACCAGGCTGGGAGGATGAAGCAGTGAGCACAGGGCAGTGGAGGGGAAGTAACTGTAGCCAGAAAAATGGACCTGAGCCATTTCAGCCCTTGAATCGCTAAAAGACAGATCAGTTTTAAATTGTCAGGTTTTGGTGTCGTTATTTCTGTACTGAAAGATGTTTATTAAAAGTGTTCTTTGGTTTATCTTGTTTGCATACTTGTTGGCCGTACGCCCAGAAATTGAAAAAAAAACACCTCTCCATGTTATGTTGGTTCCTCTTAAATTCTGTAACTGCTTTTAAACAATTTATTTTTAGTATATATGTATGTGGGTTCTTTGACCCCAAGTAGTGGGTATTTTGTTAAGTGGACAATGGTATGGCAAAAGAAGCCATAGCCTTTAAAACAGGTGACATCTTTTAGCCATGTTGTTTGCTGTGTTTGCTGAAAGCAATACAGGATTAACTGGGGTGCCCAGGATGTGCCCAGCTGAGAAAGAGGGATTCCTTATAGGGTCTACTCAGGTCTGAGATTTACTTTTCCATCCTAATTATGGATAAAATCCATCATAGATTTAAATTGTTCATGTTTCAGAATAGGTCATGGAATCCATTTTTCTTTCTGTTATTTTCCTTTCCTGTGACCTACGGCACGCTGTACAACTGGCAGTAAACACTTTGGCATTTCACTGAATGTTAGGGGTGGGAATATCGGTATTGAATTAATCCGATACACCCGATAATCGGGTATATCAGATTAATCTGATAATCCCCAGTATCTGCATACCGTTTTTTAACATTGGCCGCTTTACCGCTTTTTTTACATCGTGGCCATTGAAATAAATGGCTGCAATGCAAAAAAATTGGTAAAGCGGCCAATGTTAAAAAAACAGGATGCTGATACCGGTAAATCCAATACCAGGTAGATCCGATACAATAAATCCGGTATCCGTATTTTCCCCGGTGTCCCACCCCTACTGAATGTTATCTTGTTTACATGAAAGAGTAGTAGAAATGTCCTTGCTCCCAACTACCTTGTTTTGATGTTATTAAGTTTGGAATGCAGTAAACATGGCTGGAAGATATTAGATGTTAATTACAACATAATGAGGTCCTCTAGCAGTATTTCACAGTATAGACACTGGTTTCTAATATGTCTCTGTTCACCTGTTTGGATATTATATGTATTTATGGTTCATTATTGATTACTTGCTGTTTAATAACTTACTGGCCATTTGATTATAGTTTGTTGTTTTAAAAAGAATTTACTTGCTTATGTTGGTTTCTTCATCTCTATCTGTTCCCCAGACATTGAAATTGTCTTTTATTAATATACTTGTCTGTATTCACATGGTGAACTTCTGTTAAAGTTTAATTTTGTTAATAATGTGACTTTGAATTGTCTACTTGTCAACTTTAATGGGTTTCTATTGATATGAGGTGTGGGTATCAAAATATCATTAATAATGTGATTACTTTAGTGGAAACTTTTAAAATCATTGGCACATTGACTTTTAGAATCATTGGCACAAAGGAATTAGAAGAGACACTGATAACATGTTTGTTTTTGGGACCCAAGGTCTTTTTGTAAGTTTAGGTCAAAACATGTTTTCAACTTATAAAGAAGCAGTAATATTGATAATAGAGAAACACCGCCACCACGCAGAAAAGAGATTTGATTGTTCCAGTCATATCTCAAATACTAAAATGGGTTTAATTTTTAAGCTAAATAAGGGTTTTTAAGGCTGTCAATTGGAGTACTATTAATCAACATATTTCCCAATGTAAATTCCAAATTGTTTCAAGGTATTTTAATGAAAGAATTCTGTCTAGATTAGGGGCAGTTCTGGAAAACTAGGGGAGAAATTGGAGACTAAAGACATTAAGGATAATGTAATGAATTAGTGAATTGAAGTTTATTTCAACATAAAGTTTGGCTTCAAATTATACCTAAATACACCATTCAGATGAATAAGTAATTGTTCCTTTTAATTGTGTCTTAATGAGAAACTGTCTTATAAATCTGTGTTGATCTAGAAATTTCTTTCTAAAGTGAGTAGAACCAAGGCAGATATAGCATCTGTTCTTCAACAACTTCCTGAAGAATCCCTGTATGAAATTATGTAGAATTAATAGAATTTAATAAAACTTCAGTAAAGTTAATAGACTCTACTGAAGTGGGACAAAGATCAGGACCAGTAAAAGGTTACCATGGACTTGGTTCATAGAAGTAAGGAGGGGTGAAGTCAAAATAATCATGAAGAAGATACAATTGTGGATACATGGAAACCAAAAACATCTTTCTTTAGCGTCATCACTTGGCAAGAGGCAAACTTCATTTTGATTGGTTGCCCCCCCCCCAACCTGTTTGTCTACGATTGGAGGAACACATGGCAACCATATTGCAAGACTCTCAGAAATCTTATAAGACTGGCAGGATATTGTTGACATAAGAAGAAGAGGAAGACACTTGCTTGTTAACCAACATGCTGCTGAGCCAAGTCACCTGTGGGACTTAGTTTTTTTTCTGTCCCAACTCTTTTCTTCTATTTTCCAATCTTTTACTACTTTTTCCTAAGTTTTTAATTTTTCATTTTTAAAGCCACTTTTCATTTTTAAAGCTACTTTAAGGCTACTTTTCTCTTTTTCATTTTAACTTTATTTTTCTCATTTTTCACTCTTTTCAAGCCATTTTATTTTTATTTTAACTTCATTTTTCACTCTTTTCAAGCCATTTCTCTTTTTGCTCTAAAGTAAATTTTTATTTATTTATTTATTTATTTATTTATTTTCCCATTTTCCAAGGACAATTCTTATTTTTCTTTACGGTTTTGTCCCCAGGTGCAGACTTTTCTTTTCTTTTCTTTTCTTTTCTTTTCTTTTCTTGAAACACTGTATTGGTCCCAGATGGGACTGTTTGCTTTCAATTTTTTTACTCAGCCTTGTGGACAGAGTTCCTCCAAGTGCTTCTCTGTCTTTTTCCCTCCCTTTTTGGAGCTTCCATGCTCCTCAGCCTTTGAACAAATTTTGTTTTATACTTTTCTTTATCTTTTCTATATTTTATTTTTACTATATTTACTTTAATTCTTATCAAGTCTCCAGCATAGCAGCAAGTTAACATCTTATCTTCCTCAGCAGAACCCCACAGACCCTGGACAACTTTTTATGTGTTGCCTGGAGTCTTGAGTTAATAGGTTCAGGCTTCTGAGGCCCAGATAATGGTTTGCATATTTATTCATATTTACTCATATATTTACTTATATTTACTCATATATTTACTTTTATATATTCATTTATTCATTTGAAGTGCATAAATAGTAGAAATAGAGTTAATAGAATAGAAATGGAGTTTATATAGTTTGGAGTGGAGTTATTTTAGTGTGTCAGAGAGCAAAACACAGCCAGGTTATTCTAAGGTTGTTGTAGATGGTTAAAAAGATTAGAATTAAGGAACTATATGGTGAACAACAGGAAAAGAGCTGAGGCCTTGATGGAAAGAGGTACCGTTAATTAAGAAATATCGGCAGACCTTTTCATGATGATAAGAAGGTAGCAAGAAAGTATCTCACTGCAGAATGTAGACATGTTTTAGTAATGTTTTAAGTATCTTTCCATGTCAAACTTGGTCATGTGTAGAGTTACTGCTTTATGATTGGTTAGAGTTATTAGATGGTTATTGGAACACGTAGGTTTCCTGGGTGGATAATGGGAGGAGATCAAAGGTAATAAATATAGTGGACCAAATGGCGGAGAGCACTTCTTCTCTGCACTTTTCTACTTTTCAACTTCCTCTTCTTGGTCCGGATCGATCGACTTCCCTATTCACTTCAGAAGCTGGTCTAATGAAAGATAGGTAACTATATTTAGCTTTAAGAGATGCGCAGGAATTCTAGTATTGTGTATAAGCCAGAAACAGACAATCTTCAGGAATATTTTCAAACCTTGTATGAGAAATACTGGGCCTTAAGACTGTATGTTTTATTTGCATGTGCATCCATTATTTTCATATTTGCATATGCAATTGTCAAGTATTCATGGGGACTTTATTTGATGCTTACTTCCAATAAAACAGTTGATTCTTCAACAAATCTGACTCAGTCAATGTCTCTAAATTAGTGTTACCCAACAGGAGAACCCAGTATTAATAACTAAACGAGTTTCTAAAGACACACATATAATTAGAGCCTCCATAAATAATCAATAATCAGTAATCAATCAGTAATCAATAATCCTGTGGGCAACATATGGGACCTGCGATAGCTGTGTGGTGAGTTATAGGCTGTTTTTACACGGACATCCCCTTTCCACTGCTCAGTGTTCGGGTGGGTGTACAGCGGAGGGATAGTTTGTGTATATGGCCGCCAGTGCATGGGGGGTTGTGTGTTTGGTGGATGTGTGCCCATGTAAAAACCACGGGCGGCAGGTGTTTGTGCATGCGTGCTCCTGCCGCACACCCACCAACACCTGCCACACACACACCTCCACCCACAGAGCCCTCTGACAGAATGGAGGATGCTCCGTGGGTGGAGATGGGTGTAGGTGTATGGGTGTCAGTGTAAACGGGCACACCCCCACCTACACCCACTGTGCCCCATCCATGTAAAAATGGCCATATTCTTCAAGAATATATATTTTGTAATAAATAACCTTTTTTGCGTGCTTCCGTAGTGCTTTTATAGTTGTGTGTAAGCCTGTTTGGCAGGACAATAAATTGTAGTATTTTAGTCATAATAATTGTCTATTGTGACTTTTTGGTGAGGAAACTTAAGCTTTCCTATGGAAATCCCTGACCCCATGGTGGAGCTAATTCCTTGGAGAATCTCGGGGTAACACAGCCTAAAGGCATGTGCTGTGGTGGGGAGAAGGGCTGTGCATTTGGAGGGGTGCTACAGACCTCATTTTTTTGTGTGGGACAGTTGGTGGGACAGGTAGCTGCAAAACTGCATAATAATGAAAATATTATAATAAAATGTGGTGTTCTAACTCATATCTATATATATTGTGGTAAGGGAAAGTCAACTAGCGTTTTACGTTTAATCACAGAAAAACAGAAATTCTGGGGGTTTTTAATCAGATAATTTGCTTTTTTTAATCAGAGAATTTCAATTTTTTTGTTACAGAAAACTAGGAACCCTGATTATTACCAATGAGCAAAGGCTCAAAAACCATCTTTGGGTTGATGATACCAGTGCTCTAGAGAATTGCTGGCGTACGTCTCTGTACACATGGGTGTAACTTTGGGCTAAAATTTGTGGAGGATGCTGGCCCACATAAGCCCCACCCCCATGAACGTGGAACTGCAGCAGGAGCAAATTTGTGGGGGATGTGTCCACCATTCACCACCACCACCACTATAAGTACATCCAGTTCCATGTATCAGAGATCTGGGACAGTGCTTGCTGTTTGCTGTGGGGTGATCTTTTCCCCAGGTTGTGGTATCTCCTCTGCCTGAGTTTCTCTCTTGCTGGAATTAGCTCTGAGGGTAAAAACAAACAAACAATAGCCACCACAAGTGGGTGGCTATTGGTCCATTTAATTGAAATGGCCAGGAAATCGTGTTCCCGGTTGGTGTGCACCTCACAGAGGTCCATGTTCTTGACATTGAGGAGGATGCTCTGTGGACTAAGGAAAGAACGCATGTTGATCCCCGGGCCAACACATATTCCTGCCATCTAATGGGGGGTCATGGCCAGGGAAGAAGTCTTGCCCATCCATTATCCCCTTTCCATTCCAGCTCCTCTCTTTTCCAGGTGGGAAAGGAGAGAAGTGGGGATTGAAGCCAGCGAGTGGCTCCTCCGGAGCTTCTGTGCACCTCTTGCGCTTCCCTCTGTTCCTTTCCTGGACAGAAAGGAGAGCCTGGGAGGTCCACGGATCCTTTAAAGGATGCTCTCTTCTCTCTCCTTCCCACCACCCAGCTGTTCAGGGAAGCAGTTGGCAGTAGGAAGGCAACTCAGCATTCCAGTCCCTTTTCTACTTAGCTCCTTCAGGAAGGAGCCAAGTGGGAAAGGAACCAGAGGGTAACAGCCCTGTGGGGGGGCTCTGAGTGTCAGGAACACTCATCCCAGCATTCATTTAATGGGTGCTAACACCCACACAAGGTGGGTGAGTGTACCACGATACTCACAGCCTCCACATTTGTTAGTTATCACCTTTACCTGTAGCAGTTACTTAGGTCATTTTGCAGCAGTCCCAGTTTCAACCATGCAGCCCCCACTCACATGCTCAGCGTGTTCAGCCTAATAACTGGGCAGCCTCCTGTTTCATGTGTTTGTGGGCAGCCCCCACTGGCAGCGCAGGTGAGAGTGGAGAGAGGGTCAGGAAGCGGTCACTCCTTGGATACTCTAGGATTTCCACCTGCGACTCTATGGTGCTGGCGGACCTGTATGTGTGGAAGTGCTGCACACAACCTAATTGATGGGATGTGGAGGCATGGTGCACATTAGCTCACATTCACTTGTACGGCGGACTTCACAGTCTCTGAGATCCTGCCGTGAGTGGGGGCTGTGGGTCTGGTGGGTGAAGGCATGAGGCCAGTGGTGTAAACACCTAATAAATAGGAAGGTGGACACCCACCTGGTGTGGGCTATTGTTGGCTATCATCTTGTTTGAAAATACCCTTAGGCAATGGAGACAAACAGGAACAGCACAACCCTGAAGCCACTCAGTCCCTGCCCTAGCCTTTGTGCCAACATGAGTCATGTTTACTTCAGTGGTGCAAAGGGCTAATGCTGGTGCCAGTCAATAGTACTGAAATAATTGCAAAAAAATCCAGGGTTAATATTCAGTATTCTGGTTAGTTTGATGGTTAGGTAAGTAACTTGTTATCGCAGAGGTAGGGGTGGGACACCGGGCCTTTTTTTGTTTGTTTCATTTTTAAAAAAAAAAATGGTTTCAGATCCCTAAATTTCAGGTCATTATCAGTTCAGTTCTCGGTTTTGTTTCTTTCCCCCTTGAAGTCAATGGGAAATCTGTTTCCATTGACTTCAATAGCAAATGTTCCCACTGAAGTCAATGGAAAATCTTCCCATTGACTTCAATGGTAAGGGGAACTGTGGGACCAGACCGAAAGGGAACCTGGGTCTGGGACTGAAAAATCATGTCCCTAGCCCACCCCCATCCCCTTGGACAGAGGGTCCAACCTGACCCACTATCAGCCTCAGAGGGTGGAGGTGAGGATTTGCATCCTTAACACCCCCACCCCCCTGGGACCAGTCTTTACCTCCACCCCGGGGCCCCTCTGGATGTCATGTACTTAACAGTCCAGGTCTCAGAGATGGGGGTGAAAAACTGCTGTCTCCGCTGTTGGATGGGTTGTCTCCGTTGCCAGTCAGGTCATCTCTGCTGCCAGCCAGCTAGACAAGCTGTAGCCACTGCAGCTCTTGGCGGCCTGTCAGCCCAGTAGGCCTCCTTTCTGGGATGTACTGTGGAGCTTACTGCTTGTCAGTGCGCAAGCAGGTGCCATTTCATGCATGTGCAGAACAGCTTCCCTTTTCCAAAATGGCCTCAGCAGCCATTTTTCACATGTGTGCTGCCACGCAGGGACCTCTGTATTGTTCCCTGGTAAGGAGGCCTTCTGGCAGGCCTCAACATCCTTGGTGACCATGGGCCGACTAGCCAGTCAGCAGTGGAGATGGCCTGGCCAGTTGGTAGCAAAGGCGGCTCCTCACCCCCATCAGCTAAGACCTGGACCAGTAAGTACATGCTAGATGGCAGGGCCCCGTGGGTGGGAGTAATAGTTCCTGGACTCAGATTCAGGTTCCCCTTTGGTCTAGTTCTGTGGTTCTCCTTCCTATTGAAGTCAATGTGAAGATTTTCCATTGACTTCAATGGGAAAGATACAGAACCAAAAACTGGAACAGTAACAGGCCTGATTTTCAGACCCTCTAGTTTTAAACTGAAACAGTCATTTTTGAACAGTTTTGATTGGTCAACCAGATATCTGCTGGATGCTGACTGGATAGTGTTCAGTATCTGGCTGAATAGCAGATAGTTGCAGATACTTGTTTTAGTTCTGCCAGGTAGCTTCAGAATTGCAGACAAACCAACAGGGTATTGAGAGCCATTAAACAACTCAAATTAGCAGCCACTGTTCCAAGGTCTGACTATTAATAGGAAGGAAGGAATATTTATTTAGACATGGGCTTTTGGCATGGCCAACAAAAGAGCAAACAACAAGTAAATACACTGTATATCATACACAATTAACCTCCAATAAAACAGTGAGTAATATAATATGGGTGATATAATAAACAACAATCAATAACAAATTAAACACCTATGAGACCCCAACACCAGAACTTTCAACGATTGCTAAAATTTGTGTATGAGAAACCCCTTACAGGAATGCATACTATAATACCATTATATCAAAATGCATCTGCTAAAATCTAGGGGATCAGTTTTTACTTCCGAAATCAACCTCAGCACCTCAACTCACAGCAACCTTCCTTATAAACTCTAGAGTTTTAGGAACATCCCATCTACATATCTAATTTAGTAAAACCGGCGATAGTGACAGAATCCAATAAAGGATCCAATAAATGCCCTGGGAAGCCCACATAGGCCCTATTTTGCACTCGTTGATACATTTCCAGAGTTATTTATCATATTATGTGATTTTTTTCCTTAGCTTCTGTCTCTTTCGAGTTGCAAGACCTACAAATAAGGCTATGGCCGTTTGATCTTCTTTTGTTGTTACGTTTGCTAGGGCCATACAAGTTTTGCTTTCCCCCAAAACATAACCTTTTTGATTATAGGGGCCAACAAAATATCTCTCAAGGATTTGTAATATGGGCAGTACAACATAAAATCCTCTGTTGCTTTCAGTTCACCAAAAATACAGGTGCAATAACGAATCTCTCATTTAATTTTGGAATACCTGCCTTCAACCATAGCAGTTTGAATCAGCTGAAATCTCAGGAGAGTAAAATTCCTCCTGAGATTTCTGTTTGACAGTGTATCCAGATAATTTTCATATGAGAAGCTCGTTTTTATCTGAGCTAACCATGGGGAGACTTTCCATTTATGCACTATAGCAAGATCTTCCTGTAGAGTGATATTGCTTAACCTGAGCTGTATCAACAATTTTATCACAGTTACCGGCTGCTGTACCACCTGCAAAAGTGACAAACCCATGTTGCTTAATAGATAAGCCAAATAGCTTACCCACTTATATACCCTTACTCCAGAGTATTCTAATTCTTCTCTTAGACATTGGATCAGGATCATTGCTTCCTGGTGCCCCAATAACGTACGCCAAAAACGGATAAAGGCCAACTTCCCATAATACTCCATCAAGTAAGAACTGGTTTTGGCTCTCAGAACCGCTCCAGGAACCCCGTTTCCCACTCTCAGCAAACGCCGCAAAAACTGGGTTTTGGCCCTCTCAAGTCCTATAACATCTGGGAAGGGAATAACTTCCAATCCAAAAGTGGCCATTGAGTAGAATTTAAGCTGGAATACGTGCAAGACCGTAGAAACCGGGACACCTCTTGAGACATCTAGAGCACGTATAATGCTTCCACTAACACTCATGGATTTACATGCCCTTGACTTGATATGGCTTCTCCAAGTTCCTTTGTTTGTAAATGTAACTCCTAGATATGAAAACTTATTAACCAGTTCAAAGGTCCTACCTCCTATTTTCCACTCTAATACTTGCGATCTCTTTCCAAGGACCATAATTTTAGATTTTTGGTTATTTACTTCCAACCTGTTTCCGTGACAATAATCTAATAAACAGGCAATCGAGTTTCTTAAACTTTTCTCTGTCTGTGCAAAAAGCATGACATTGTCTGCATACTGCAACATGTCTAAGGAGTAAGCTCGGATCTTAGGGGGGCATGAGTTTACCTTCCGCACAGCACTTACTAAATCCGCAGTATACAAATTAAAAAGTAGGGGAGCCAGGGCGCATCCCTGGCGTACCCCCCCCTCTATTAAAATTGGCGCACTCGTCTTGCGACCGCCTCCTATTTTAACTCGTGCCGTATTATTGGAATGTAGTTGCTCTAGGAGTGTAAGCAGCCTGCGCTCAATGCCCATCTTTCTCATCTTTGGCCATAATCATGCTCGCGGTACTGAGTTGAAGGCCCTAGTGAAATCAACAAAAGCCATATACAGCTTTCCCTTCCTTATCCTTATATATTTGTTGATCACATGGGTCATGATAAAACAACAGTCCATAGTGGAGCGTTTTTCCCTAAATCTGAACTGTGTACTTGGGATTAGCTCCTTTTCCTCTGCCCAGCTCTTTAGAAGTTGTAGTATGGTCTTCACATATAATTTCCCTAAAACAGGAAGAAGACTGATTGGCCTGTAACAAAAAGGATCCCGTGTATTCCTCTTCTTAAAAATCGGGACAATCCAGCTTGATCCCCATGCTCCCAGAATTTTACAAGACTCATTTACTTTAAAAAAAATCTTACACAAAACAGGGGTCCACCACTTAAAGGCTGCCTGTATCCACTCTATGGTGATACCATCTGGGTCAGGGGCTTTATTACGATTGGTTGACATAATTAAATTCTCAACAACCAACTCAGTAGGCCCGTAATTGGACTCTACTCCTAACTCCTGATTTTCTATCTCTAAATCTTTGTCACCAATCCCTGATGGCTGCTCTTTGTACAAGCCTCCAAAATGGGCTTCCCAGGTCTTACTCAAAATTGGGGAGACTGCCCAGGACTCTGTATAATTGTATTAATTGGGGTAAATTGGGATCATCTGTGACGGGGGCTACCTGGACCTGCCCCTGTCTTATCTGAAGCGCTATTTCAGGGATTAGCATGCCTGCGGCAACGCCGGAGGGGTGAGCAGGAGAACAGAGTGCTGGGGCGGCTGGGACTCTCCAGAGACTGCTGCCTGCTAGACCGTTGAATTGACCCCCATCGCAAGACAACCTGTGTTTTTTATTGCTGAGACTGTGCCCAGGACTCTGTATAATTGTATGAATTGGGGTAAATTGGGATCATCTGTGATGGGGGTTATCTGGACCTGCCCCTGTCTTATCTGCAGAGCTATTTCAGGGACCAGCATGCCTGCAGTGATGCCGGAGGTGCATGCTGGAGGCCAGTGCGCCTAAAGGCTATGCGCGCAAGGCCTTAGGCGCAGGCCGGGCTAGGGCCATAGATCTTGTTGAACTTCTGTCGTAAGTTATATCAGTGTGTGCCGTGAGCACTGTTCACCCCATTTTGCATTTGTTGATTGGATTTCCCTAGTGGTTTCTGGATGGAACGGAAAAGGGTCAGACAATCCCTGGCCTCCTCAACTGAGAAGGAGTTTCCCCCCAAATACAGAAGGTATGAGCAGAAAGGTATAGCAGGGGGGAAGCCTGCCTCTGTGCAAACTGAGAGGGGGATCCTGTCAAATGTAGAGGCAAATGAAAAAGTGATTTGTGGAAAGAATACAATAGTGAGCTCTGACAGGGCTAGTGCTCCTCCTGATTCTGAGGAAGTATTAGATGACTCATTTATTAGTCAGACTACATTAATTGCTAGGACGGTTGCAGCCTTGTTTTCCAATATTACGGGTTTAGGTGTGTCCCTTGAAAGAATCAGAGAACAACTGAAAGTTATCCTTGGCAAACTTGATCAAGTTATGGAGGGAGCTCGGGGGCGTGTAGAGTGTGGAAAAGTTGGGAGGGGGGTGTACGCAACTCCTGGGATTCCTCCTACAACAAGGCAAAGTAAGAATGTAAGGGCTGTTTAGAAAGCGAAACAAGTTACAGCTCGGCAACCTATGGCGGTTGCAGAAAATGCAATATACCTTAAAATAGGGCCAGATTATGATGGAAATATACCGTCCTGGGAAGGAGAGAGGAACATTGCTGGATATTGCTTGAGGATTTACTTTGAATTTAAGGAAATGGTTAAAGATATCTTCTTAGCTAGAAGATATCTAAAAACAAGGGGGATATCTATTGACAGAGTAATATATTATAAACCATCTATAGTTAATGATAATGGAATTACTCAAAATTCTGGGATTGCGTGTCTTTCTGGCAGCCCGCTCCTGATAGGGAAAAAGCAATTTAGATTGGCACAAATAGCTTGTAAAGAACAGCAGTTGTGCCAAGAGGCTCTGTCAGGAGCACCCACAGCATACTTACTTGAGGATTCTGGCGGAGTTAAATTATTGAGGCCCCCGTTAATTGTTAGTAAGCGCAGTTTTTATAAAAATCATCTGAAAACTGTTCAGCTTGAGATTTATGATAGATAGATAGATAGATTTATTTCAGCGTAGCCTTTGGCCATTGCTAAACATACAACATACAACATAAATTACATAAATATCCGCCAGTATACAAGTCCCTTGAAAAACATCTGCTGGACCTTACCAATAAATATAAATTCCAATAATCTAACCTAATCCTAAAATATCGTATTGTCTAAAATTCTGGATACAACAATAAAATAACCAATAAATGTCAACCAACGGGACCTTGGACCATAGATCTGCATATGCCATCTACCGCCATAAGTTCCTCAAAAATTGAAGTTCCCCTAGAAGGAAACTTTCTTATAGCAGAGCCATATTTGACCATCCCAGGGCTAAGCACCCAAGGGCATTGAGTCTGAAGCGATTGCATTCCAGACAGGGGAACTTTAGTGGGCAAACATGCTAAAGAAGGCTGATCTACAGCGGAGCTTACAGCTTGGGACCTTGGCGAAACCTGAGAAACTATCTCCAAAAGAGGGGGCATATGTGTACTTTCCAGAGAAACCCTAGAAGAACAGTGGGCCAACTTAGATAAAGATGGAACACCCATAGGGGTAGGGATAGTCCCACACATCAGGGGTGGAACAGCTGTAGCAGCAAGGGTGGGAGTGACGACTAGGACTCTGGCCAGGCAATATAAGTTAACGGATTGTTTTCCTATGACACCTGCCTCTATTGGGTCTAGGCGGGGTGGTTATTGGCAGTCTCCCCCGTGTTCCACTTTGGAGGGTTCCGAGGTAGGTCAAGACGCCTTGGGTGCTGGTAAGGGTCTCCCTCCCCCTCCCGCATTGCAGGGCCCTAGGGCTATAGAGATTTATGATGAAGTTACCCCCCCCCCCAGAGAAAAGCTTATGGACTGTAAAGCAAGTTGCCTTCCCCCTCAGGCCTTGGAGTTAGATTTGACTATGGTGCCAGGTAGGGGTAATTCTACTCCACAGAGGTTACTGGACAACACATCTGGAAGTCAGATTTGGGCTGATGTAATAGGGGTAATTTTAAGAGGTGAGCCGGGAGTTGGGAATATTTCCCCGGCGCTTAGTATTTTTCAAGGTCTGGCACCGATTGATCAGGATAATTTCCTACAAAAATTGGATTTTTTTTAGAGCCAATTTACAGATGGGGACACTGGATAATGTAGCTCCCGAGCTGAATCGAACCTCGACTCCCTATAAACCAGAACATAATTTGGAGGCTTTACAGCAGCACATTATTTGATTCCAGAGGAAGAGGGAACACCCCCGGGTATAAATATTTTAAATAGGCAGAAACAAGCAATGGATGAGGTAGGATTAGCTGAATTTATGCAGGGCGGTGTTGATAAACAGAAGGTAGTGGCGAGAGCAAATATGGCCAGTACTAGTCCTAGTCTTCTACAAATAGGGCCAGAAGTTAACCTTAGCTGACCAACCCCAAGACATGGACGTGAAGAAGTTAGAAGTAATTGGGTGCAACAGAGATTTTTATATAACTCCAAGGGAAGGCGGATTATAGTGGGTCGAGTCCTTAATCAATTAAGCATAGCATCGTGGAATATTGCGGGAGTTAAATCAAATCTAGGGGACAGAGATTGGGTTGACTATTTACGCAAATACAAACTGGTGTGCCTGCAGGAAACTTGGCTGGGAAAGGATGAATATATTTCATTGTTTAATTTCAGATTGAATATATTTCAGATTGAATTGCATGAGGGACAGAAAATGGAGAACAAGGGCCGCTGTTCGGGTGGCTTAGCATTCATGATAATCGAACCCCGTGTGTTCTCATTTCGAGTTTTGCCATCTAAGAGGCCAGAATTCCTCCTCTCCCTTCACTGGCTCCCCCTTCCTGAACGTATCCTGTTCAAACTCCTGGTTTTCACATTCAAATCGCTCCACGACCAAGCTTCCTCTTATCTCTCGGACCTAATCTCCCTACGCACTCCTGCACGCACTCTCCGCTCTTTCGTTGTACCCACCCTTACTCTCCCTCGTTTCTCCTGCTCACCTAACCGCCTTCGTCCCTTCTCCCTCGCTGCCCCCCATGCCTGGAACTCCCTCCCTGCCAACATTCACCTTGCCTCCTCCCTCCGCTCCTTCAAATCCCTCCTCAAGACCCACCTTTTCCATGCTGCCTTTCCCAATGCCCTTACTCTTACTGTCGGCCCTCCTCTGCTGACTGCTGCTACCAACTTCCTTGTAACCAAGCCAAGCACATGCACTTGAGACTTCGCATTCGCTTGAATGTTTGTTTGTCTTCTCCCATGTCTCTCCCACTGTCCCCTCTCCCTGTCTCCCCCGCTTTGTCTTTGTCTTTTAGATTGTAAGCCACAGGCAGGGACCGCGTCTAATTCTATGTTCTGTACAGCACCAGGTCATACGACTGGCGCTTTATAAATGTCTAATAATATTAATAATAATAATAATTCCAGATAGGTTTGATTAATTCTGAAGAGTGTGGTCAATATCTGTGGTAAACATTTACGTTCTGCCATCTACTTCCCCGTATTATAGGGAGGACATCCGGGATTTTCTAGCAGATAAGGTAAGAGACTTGGGTAAGAAATTCCCTGGTGCTTCCTTAATTTTGTTGGGGGATTGGCATGCACGAATTGGAGATGGAGGAGAGCCTGTTTCCCATGATTCATTGCTAGAGGCATTTAGGGTATCGGAAAGGCGGACAAAAGATGCAGTAATTAATAACTCGGGGATTCGATTTTTGATGCTGTTACACAAACTAGGGATGATTGTGCTTAATGGTAGAACTTCAGGGGATTTGCAAAGGCACATATTCCTACATTGGTCCGTTGGGTAGAAGTATGATGGATTATGTGTGTATTGAGCCCCAACTTTGGGCAAACATTAGGGACTTTACTCTTGTAGTAAGAGCTGAAAGTGACCATAAGCTCCTGGAGACAAAAATTGGGGTTGGCACTGGTAAAAATGAACAACCCAATATAGATGATAGAAAGAGGATTTTTCAAGGTGAGAGGAAAGGACCCTTTATTAAACTAGAGTGCCAAATTTATGAAATATGTCAAACTAAGGAAGCAGAAGACTTAAAGCAGGCCATCCTTCATGAGCAAAATACGGATTTGATCTTTGGAAAATTTTCCATACTTTTGGACCATTTTAAGGCATCCTTACTGTCAACCCTGCGAAATAGCAATCTTATAAGGAAAAGCTGCTGGTATGACTCTGCGTGATTTCAGCACAAGAATCAGTTATTGCAAGCCAAGAAAGCCTATGTTGAGGGGTATTCCCAAATTGTGCAGGAGCGGTTCACCCGTCAGAGAAAACTCTATAAGCAATTATTGAGGGATAAAAGAGTTTCCTATTATAACAAAATTTGGGCAAAAATGATAGTAGATATGTGGATAGGTAAGATAGGTAGCTTTTGGAAGAACTGACTATTAGTAGGGACTGGCTCAAGTTTGGTCATTTGGGTTTCTAGAAATCTGAGGTGCAGGCTGTGGGAGAGGGGTTGTGGGGACCCCACTCTAAACTCTACTGTGGGGCTCCCTTCCCCCAGGGATGCACGCAGGAGTGCCCTGAACTCTCCCTCTTGGACACACACCCTGAGTCTACCTAAACACATTTTACCTGTCCCTCCCCCCACTCCCACTCTTTCAGGCTCTGTGTGCCTGCTGGCAGAGGTGGTGTGCACCATGGGGAATGGACAGGGAGTGTTGTGAAGTCCAGCCATGTAATGCTATCTCGTGCCCGGTCCTCACACTTTCTGTCCCTTTCCCCACAGTACACACCACATGGAGGAGTACGGCCTAGGCAGTGGGGGGTCTGTGAGGCTTACCTTGTTGGGATGGTCTCTTTCCTATAGCTATGCTAATAATGGTGAGAGCAATCTCCTATGGGATAAGATCTCTAGGGTGGGGCCATTTAGGCTCCCATACAAATGCTGGCTTGAACAGCTGTACCATACTGGGAGCAGTAGATATCGGTGGTGGGCGGGCGTAGACAGGGTTTTGATTCAACCAGGGTTCTCTATAGAAACGCAAGGGCTGTATAGGTCTTTTACTTTAACGACTATAAAGCAGAGACTCTTCGATGTGGTAATGCAGGATGAATTATCTGCTCTTAAATCTGAGGGAGTTATGGATATTGCCAGTGATTGAAGGGAAATATTGCTATACTATCAGAAGATTTCTTACTTACTAAATACAGAAGATTTGGCGACCTTGAAGGTAGTGGCGTTATAGCTCCTTTTAATAGATCATAAGAGGAAATCTATTCTCCATGGACAGATTATGTTAACGATGTATGTTCTGAATTTGATTGTGTCTATTTTTTGCATTTGTACCTTTAATGGTATTTTTTACCATTAAAGTGACCAGAACTGAACACAGTACTCCAGATACGGTCTTTCCAGAGCTCTGTACAGAAGCAACAATACCTCCCTATCCCTGCTGGCAATACCATGCCTAATACATCCCAGGCTAGCATTTGCCTATTTTACAACTGCATCACATTGCCCATTTTTACACAGACCTGGAGGGGTGGGGTGTGTCGGCGCGCCGGGTGTAGGTGTGTGTGTGCCCGTTTACATGGACACACACACACCTACACCTACCGACACCCATCTCCACCCAGGGTGCTTCCTCCGTTCTGTCGAAGGGCTCCGTGGGTGGAGATGGGTGTGGGTCGGTGTGCGGCGGGTGTTGGTGGGTATGCAGCGAGAGCATGCATGCACAAACACCTGCCGCCCATGCTGTTTACACGGGTGCACACCCATCCCCCGTTTACACAGACTGCTCCCCTCCTCGCTGCACACTTGCCCGAACACCGAGCGGCCGGGGGGGGCAGGTTTCATGTAAAAACGGTAATTGAATCACCCAAGGAACCTGTGGCAGAACAGGGACTGAGTCTCAGTACCATAACCACAAAGATGCGAGCACTTTCCTAAGTTTCCTTCAGCTGGAGCTGTGTCTGGAACTGGACTGGCTGCGGTGACTTTTTATCTCCCTCCAAATTGTCCTTCTCCATAATGGAACAACAATAGTTAATTCAATTAGCTCTTTTGAACAGCAGCCAGTTTTATCTCATTTGGTTCTGCTGGCTGCTTGCAAGGATGTTGAAAAATTGATAGACTCCTATGAAGGCAATTAATGGGTGTGCGAGGGGAGGGGGAGAACGACACCACCAGAAAGCTTCCTACAACCATGGACTAGGTGTCTACCTGGCTGGCAGCAATGCTTTAGAAAGAGTCTTTGAAAAGACTTGGGTGTGGGGGTGCTGGGGAGAGAGGGCTGAAGGAATGGGTGGAGCACCTCCCCAGTAGCTGTGCCTTCCAGTTCCGCAAAGCACCCATTCCCTATCCCTCCTACACTTCTCTGCCTCAGAGAGGCTGGCGTGTGTCACCAGGGAAAAGACAGGAAGTGTGAGGCACTATGCGGCCAAACCGTCTCCTGCCTCAAATGTACTGTCCCTTTCTCCACGGCACATGCCACCCCATACAGCACTTGGAAAGGGCAGGGAGGCTCAGGGAACATGTTTTCCAGGGAGCACCTAGGGACAAGACCAACGAGAAGAGGACGGTGCTGTCTCCTTTTATATCTCTCCTGACGGAGCTCCTGGCTGAAAGGATGACACAATGGAGCTGCTGGGGAGGGTGGCGGGGGGTTGCGCTGTTGGGAGCAGTTCAGAGATAATCATTGAAAATAAAAATACTGGTTTTATTATGAAACTTCCAAAAATGGATCCCTCCTTCCAACTTGTCTTATGGTGGTTGTTTTTTAAATAAATAAATAAATAAATAAATAAAAATGACAGTTTCTGGCAGTTTCTGATGTGTTTGGGTTACATTTTGGGTGCAGAAATGGACCAAACCATAACATCTTTGTTTTCCTGTAACCAAAATGTATTTTTAAAATGGTTAGATTCAGTTTTCTGCTATCAAAAAATCAAGTTGAAAAAATTCCAGGAAATGTCTCTAGAAATGTCCAAATATCCCCCAAAATGTGATGGAGATCAAAACCTCCTCCTGGATATTTCTGTTTAGTTACAAACATGAATTTTCATGAAACTTAGTTGTCAATCAAAAAGTCTCGATGAGCTGCAGTTAGGCTGCTGCTGCTGCTGCTTCATTTGTCTGCTAGTGTTTATAAGGAACATACATTATAATGAATTAAGAGTAAATCTAATGTGTGTGAATGGGCCTAACGAGGGAGGGAGATGTTAATAAGACCCATTTATGGGGCAGGCAGCAGAAGCTCCTGTGCCTCTCTCTTCTGTCGTGCAGCAACCTGTCCTGTTCCAACATTGGCATTGGCAACACTAGTGTGTGCATGTGCATGCATGTGTGAAGTTATGAAGAGGCACAAGTTCTCACTGAAATTTGAGAGAACCCCTCAGCCATGCACACTACTGGCAATGCACTGGGCTAAGGAGTATGAGGGAACACTGTGAGGTGAACAGGTGCTACTTTGGGGTACCGCTCAAGGGTGAGACAATGGGTGCTTGTGAACCCCAGCGGTTCCTGGGGGGGGTTGTCCTTGCATCCCCCTTGCTGGGCAGATTTACTCTAGGGTGACTACACCAGGCCCCTGAGAGGCTCAGAGACCACCACCCTGGCCACCCAGGCTGAGGCCTCTTCAGTCCTCTGCCACCTCCCTCTATCAGTGTCTTAGTCCCCTTTCCCTCAGTACCTGGGACTGGGGTTGCCTACCAGCCCCCGGACAGTCTCTCCTACTTGCTCACTTGGCATCTTCTGTCAGGTTGGTGGGTGGCAGGCTCAGCTCCGGCAAACTGTTCCACTCCTCACTTCCCTCATTGGGCTCCCTGCTGCTTTCAAAGGGGCTTTTAGTTCCTGGTTGAGCCTCCATTGGACCCTGCCCTACCCGTCAGGGCCTTCCTTGGCAGACATGGCCTGATGATGCAATTGATCTGCGTCTCTTAAGCTCATCGGCCATGCTCAGGCCAGGAAGCCAAGGACTCGCCGCCACTTCCTCACAAAGCCAGTGAGTTTCAGGATGGGCCTCTGCAGGCTGAGTCACATCCCCCAGTTGCCAAGTCAATGACCCAGGAATTCCATGCTTCTGGAGTGCCGTCACCCTGCTGGGAGAAGTCTTCATTAGCATGTAGTTTCCCCGAATGGTATTGAATAGTAAAATTGTAGGGCTAGAGGAACAGGTACCATCTCATGAGTCTCAGACTGGAGTCTTTCATAGTGTACAACCACCACAGCAATACATGGTTAGTCACCAGCATGAAAGGAGCTCCTGCTAGGTAATATCTGAGTGCCTTGATGGCCCACTTGATAGACAGAGCCTCTTTTCTATTGTGGCATAGAACTTTTCTCTGGGGAACAACTTGTGACTCAGATAAATGACGGGATGCTCATGGCCATTTATGGTCTGGGACAGAACTACTCCTGACCCTACTTCTGAGGCATCTGTTTGTAAGATAAAGGGCCTGAAAAAGTCAGGCATATACAATACTGGGATTGTGCATAACTTATGCTTGATTACCTGAAAACCATGTTCACTGTCCTGGGTCCATTGTACTTGGTTGGGTTTGCGTTTTCCTACCAAGTCAGTGAGAGCCTGTGGTTAAAGTGGAGTAATGAGGTATTAACCCGAAAGGCCCAAGAACTGTTGGATTTTTCTCTTTGTCCTGGGTCTGGGGCTGTCTCTCAGTACTTGCTTCAGAACGGGGTGTTCCTGCTCATTCCCTACCCTGAAGCCAAGGTACACTACCTCTTTTCACCCAGTGCAACATTTGGCAGGATTTGCCGTTAGTCCAGCGCAGGCTAGACTCTTAGCAACATTTTCCAGATGTCTAAGGTGGTTTTCCCAGGTGGGACTAAATATGATTATATTGTCAATATAAACTGCCATGTAGTGTGCATGAGGTGTCAACACTTTGTCTATTATTCACTGAAATGTAGCAGCAGCCCTGTGAAGGCCAAACGGTATATGCACAAAATGGTATAACAAAAAAACGGAGTGACAAAGGCCATTTTCTCTTGTGCCATCGCTGTCAAGGGAATCTGTCAATACCCTTTGTTAAGAGCAAGGGTAGAAAGGAACTTTGCTTCTTCTATTCTTTACAGGAGTAGGGCTGAAGTGGCAGCAGCTTTTACCACGTCGCTATTCCATTCCGCCATTTCAGAATTGCCCATGCCACACCGCGGCTTTTCTGCCAACATTCCGCTAATTCCGCCGGCATTCTGCAAATTCGGAAACTATCGGAAAAATTGCGGAATTGTCGGAAACTGTCGGAAAACCACTTTTCAGCTATTTTGTGGCGCTGGCGGAATGTTGGAAGTAGCAAAAATGGCATGTTTCCGCTATTTGTGAAGCCCGTGGAAGTAGTGGAATGAAATTAGCAGAACTGTGGAAGTAGCGGAATGAAACTAGCGGAATGAAAGCCTCTGCCACACCATACCACTGATTGTGGAAACGCTGTTTCTGGCAGAAAGTTAATGCTGTGACTTTCTGCTACAGCCCTATACAGGAGGTTATCGACCCAGGGCATGGGGTAGGCATCAAATTTTGACACGGTATTGATTCGACAAAAGTCAATGCAGAAATGTGTAGATCCGTTGGGTTTTCCCACTAATACCGGGTGATTATGCCAGGAGCTGAAGAAGTGGAGCAAATGTTGACCTTCATCGGTGGAATACCTTCAAAGAAGAAGAAGAAAGGGGGAGAGAGGGAAAGAGGGAGAAGAGGAGGTTCACTTGGTAGACCTTATGCTCCTTGTGTCAACTTGGCATTTGAATTTCATAGTCTACAGGTCCTACCTTACAGGTTATTTTGTAGGGACCCTGCCACATACCCATGAGTTTAGATTCCAACAATGGCAGTAGTACTAACACTTGTTGGTCTGGTTGGAACTGTTATAACCTTGCCCTTTGATCATGCCATGTCTTCTGTGCTTCTTGGGTCCGCTGCAGATTCTCCCGTGACCGAGCTCCTATTTGCTCAAGATGTCTTTGCAATTGCAGCATGTAGTGTACCACATTCTTCGAACTGGTTGGTTGGATTTCCTACTCTTCTTCCAAGAGATCTAGAAGTCCATGGGGCTGTCAGCCATCCAGGAACTCAAACGGGGTGAGGCCCAGCCAAGCCTGTGGTACTTTGCGGTATACAAACATGAGCATGGGCAATAATCCATGCCAGTCCGGCAGTTTGGTTGCACAAACCATCTTAGCATATTCTTCAGTGTCTGATTGAATCTCTCCAGTAAGCCATCGATCAGTGGATGGTACACCACTGTGCATAGGGCCTTAATTTTCAACATACTACAAAATTGTTGCATCAAGGTCCCTGTAAAGTTTGTTCCCTGATCATTTAGGATCTCTTATGGGATCCCAACCCTTGTGAAGACCCTGAAGAGCTCCCTAGTCACCCCCTTGGCTCTTCCCGACTGCAAGGGTATGGCTTCAGGGTATCGTGTGAGTTAGGCCACTATAACCTTTAAAGCCCTTCACGGCCTGGGCCCTGCTTATCTGCGGGACTGCCTCACTCCCCATGTGTCAGTGCAACCCTTGAGATTGTCCGTGGGAGCCTTTTCGGAGGTTCCCCGGGCGAGGCGGGTGGCCACCGATGTTAGATCTTTTTCTGTGGTTGCCCCTATGCTGTGGAATTCGCTCCTGGAGGAGGCTCGGCTGGCTCCCACTCTCCTGCTGTTTCGGCATATATGTAAGACCTGGCTGTTCCATCAGGCTTTTGGCGAGGGGGAGGGGAGGGGTGGGGATGGGGGCTTTCCCCCACATACTGTATTTTAAATTGTTTTTACAATTTTAATATTATTTTAATGAATGTTGTTCGCCGCCCTGGGCTGCCCTGTGGGCAGGAGGGGTGGGATATAAATTTTAAATAAATAAATAAATAAATAAATAAAATAACCAATATATAGTGTGTCCAGCCACTGATTTCTCCAGAGGCCCCACCAAGCCCATTCTGATTTTCTCAAAGGGAACCCCAAATATGGGTATGGGTATTAAGGGGGTGGGAGTTGGTTCATTCAGGTTCCCTGCAGGCATTCTGGGCAGGACACAAAATACCACCTTGCAGACTCCCGGCCAGTAAAATAATTGCATAACTTGATCCCCTGTCTTCTGAGGGCCTAGGTACAGGGGACCTCACGGGCCAGGCAGAGAATCTCTCTCGTAGCATCTCTCAGGGCTACCGTCTCCTTTCCTCCCCCGTCAAGGGCATCTTCTCTACCCCATACAAATGCTTGCTGTCTAGTTAAAAAAATGGCCAACTCCTGGAGCTGCCAAGGTTGGTCCACTGCCCATTACTTGGACGTAGAAATTTCTCAGTGTAGGGTTGTTGCATTGGGCCTTGATTAGGTTGAACTTGGCCTTCCCCAAATACCCTGGTGGTTCCTCACTGTTTTCTCCCAGGGCTCCCGGGGGTTGTAAAGACTGTATTCAATGATCTCCAGTCTCTGCCCACAATGACTGGATAGGCCATGTTTGGTACTATGCGCACCTCTAAGGTAGTTCCCCTGCCAGTGTCACTTCAATTCAGCATGTAGGGTGTGCACAGACATCTCCGTGGACACAACTAATCTATAGGTGAAGTCCCGACAGGGGTTTCAACCATTCTACTTCTCTTCAGTTCATACCAGTGTCTGACTGCATCCAGTGTCAATGAGGGTGAGGTACTCAGTTGCAACCCTTCCACCCATGTGGGTATTGGGATCCCATTTGGATACCTGTTGCATGGGGCGTGGTTCCTTCACCCACACATCTGTGTATGTGCAGTTCATTAGAGGGCAGTCCTTTTTCCAGTTTGCCTGCAAATGTAACATGCTGATCCAGGAGTTATATTGCCCACATTCCTTTGCTGGGCCCCGCCCAAGGTTCCTACCCTGTGATAGGGGTACCCTCAACCATGGCCCTGTTCCACAGACCCAGGGTCTTGAATGCCCCAGCTTCTTCCTTCTTTGGTATTGGTGGGGTCAATATCTCTGCCCTGCATGGACCCTGGGCCCAGAGTTCGGTTATTCTGGGAAGGAATTCTGCCTCTACTGAGTTGGACCCTGCTGAGTTCTGACCATCTTCCCTCATGGTACATCAGTCCTGGGGGAGTCCCCTGGTAATTGGCCACCTCAAAGTTTTCCATGCAAATCACAACCTCCTTGAGGGTTGTGGGTCTGTTCCCTATCACCCAGGTCCGCCCTGCTGGCAGGAGGATGTGGATGAACTGTTCCACCAATAAAATTTAAATCATTTGGTCTATAGACCTTTTGCTGGGCTTCAACCATCAGGTGCAATTCCAGCGAAGCTGCTGTGCCACTGCTTTGGGCTGTATGCTGGGGATGTAGCGTTCTTCATGGAAGCGGCACCTGTAGGTTTCATCCAAGATTGCCAGCCTCTTCAAGACTGCCGAGTAATCAGTTGCCTTCTCTGGTTCTAGTGCATCATAAATGGCTTGAGCCAGCCCTGTGAGGCACAGAGCAAGGAGGACAGCCCATTGCTCCAAAGGCCATCTAGCGGCAGTGGCCACCTGCTCAAAGGTTCTTAAGAAAACCTCGGGGTCACCCTAAGGGCCCACTTTATTCAATTTTACTGGAACTGTCGAGGCACAGGCTCCTGCCTCTGCCTCGGCTGTCCTGGCCATAGTTGTTTTTATCACTGGGGTGAAGAGGGTGTTCAGCTGTGATATTAGCTGAGTTTGTGCCTGGGTCGGAGAGAGGCCATCAACTCTTGAAGAATATTGCTCTGCTCTGCCTGACTTTGGTTGGCAATTTGCTATACAAGGCACCGTGTTTTGGCCGGTTGGGCCTTCTTGTGATTTGGCAAGCCATTTTGCCCAGAGCTCCACCTCCATCTCAGGTGCCTTTCCTATAGGTGGCACCCCATATCGGTAGGTTGTAACCCACCTACTCTTCATTCTTCTCCCTCTTTCCCTTTCTCTCCCTTTCTTTTCCCCTTTTCTTTATGTGGATGGGGATACCATTGCCCACATTCTTATAAGAGAAGCTATTTTATGTATGTATAAGTCCTTTCATTTTTAAAGACTGTCTTTTTTTTAAAAGAGGGTTTTTAAGCACAGCCGCTAAGTTAGGCATGGGCTACTGTATATTTTAAATTCATACATTTTAAATGCATATATTTTATTAAAATAATGTCCTGCATTGCCCTGTATTTTGAATGTTGCTATCTCTTATTTCAGAGTCCAGAGGTTGAGAACTGCCTTTGCCCCTCCCCTCCATCCCATGGGGCCGGGGGGGGGGAACAGGCCCCTTGTCACGCTCCCCATCGGAGAAGAGGACAGGATGGGGTGGGGAGGGTCTCCCCACAGGCAGCGGGAAAAAGGGGCCACTGTGGGAGCTGGGAAACGAAACTAGGCCTCGGTTGCGGGGCAACTGTGGTTGCGGGTGCAGAGGCACCACTTAGGCTGTGCTCTGACCCCCCCCCCAAAAGGGGTGCAGAGCACGAGTGCAGCAGGGCTCCAGCCTCAGTTGTGGGTTGGAGCCCAACAGAGCAGCATGCTGCTCCAACTGTCTATGGGGGTGCCTGCTGCGAGTCCCTCTTGGCAGCTGGCAGCCTGTGTCCCAGTCCACTTCCATCCTCCTTGCTCCAGACTCCTGGCAAGGGAGCGAGCTTGGTTCTGGCTGGGCCAGCGGCCTGCATCCTACCTGCCTTGGCCGGTGCCGGTGAAGCAGGTAAGGGAGCTTTTCGGCTCCTGTGGGCCCCCCCGGGACTCAAGAGGAACTCGCACCCCAGTGTGGGGCGGCTCCCCCATTTGCGGTCCTCACTAAGCCCTAGGGATGGGCGAACGCGGTTCAGAAGTTTGGAGTTTGGACCAAACTCGGTCTGTTCGGTCGACTGAACTGAACTTCTGAACCGAACTCGAATTTCAAACCGAACTGAACCGAACCGAATTTCCGAACTCCGTTCTGTTCACCCATCCCTAGTGGCAATACACACCAAAAAACCTGGTTTTGAATGGCCGAACTTAGTTCAGAAGTTCGGAATACGACCGAGCTCGGTCTGTTCGGTCAACCGAACTGAACTTCCGAACCGAACCCGAATTTCAAACCAAACTGAACCGAACTGAATTTCCGAACTTGAATTTCAAACCGAACTGAACTGAACCGAATTTCCGAACTCCGTTCTGTTCGCCCATCCCTACTAAGCCCAGGATGGGCAAATCAAAAAGAAAGGCCACAGCCCCACCCTCGGCGACCCTCCCAGCTTGTGGAACCACCCCTGGGGGCTGAGGAATCAGGGGGGGTTGAGGGGGCAACCACAGTTGGGAGGGATGCCCCCCCTGGCCCCTCAGGCCTGGCTTCGGGGGCAGAGGAGGGGTAAGTCCCCTTCTCCAGGCAGGTTAGCAGGATGCAAGGCCCTCCTGAGGGTGATGGCGGCCATGGCTCTCCCGGGCGGGGGGTGCAAGCTGCCGGGCCTGCTGAGGGGCCCTCCAGTGCGCTGGGGGGTGGGGAAGCATGGGTAGAGGGGTAGACGCACCCTGGACAACAATTAAGGCAGGGTGGGTGCAGGATTGCACCCCCTGCGTGGTTTGTGGACCATCTCCTGCAGGTGGTGGCCACGGGGTGAGCTTCGGGCGGCTGGACTGGGTTGCCCCCCCATGGGGCCTGAGCCCCAGGGAGCCGGTCAGGTGGCAGGGGACCACCCCCCAGAGGCAAGTGGTCCCGGGGTGCCCCCTCTTGAGGTCCTCCAGGCATGGCCTAGTACATACTGCCCCCCCCACGGAGTGGGGAGGCCCGTACCAGGTGGATGCCCCCGCTGCCGGCCACTGGGCTATGGGGGGGCACACAAGGGGAGCTCCCCTTATTCTCTTACAGGGTTGCACCCAGATTGCAAACAGACCAAACGGGCAGAGGGCTGGACCCCCAGGATAAGGAGGAAGGGGATCTCTGATGCAGGGTGGAAGCCTTGGAGCAGGTCATACGAACTATGGCAGATCAGAGGGTCCAGCAGTCATCAGCCACCCAAGGGCCACTCCCTCCATTTGTCCATGTGGGGCACCTCCCCAGAGGTCGGGAGAGTGCGAGGCCTGAACCGCAAGCCGGGTCCTCGGTGTCCCCGGGAACTGGGGGGACTGCCGGGGCGGCAACCGCATGAGGGCAGAAGTACGCCTCTGCCCCATGCGCTCTGGAGGCACATCCCCATGGGGCGCCAGGGGGGATCGACCCAGCTCGTATGGTGGAACAGGGTGTGGGTCCCGGTAACTCTGCCCCCCTCCCCCATCAGGGTGTGTGTGTGTGGCAGCCTATCTCCTGCAAATTTTTGTTTTTATTTTATTTATGTAAAATGTATATCCCGCCTGTCCTGCCCATAGGGCAGCCCGGGGTGGCGAACAACAATAATCGATAAAACAATTAAAAAAAAATTAAAACAATTTAAAAATACAACTTCCTTAGTCCAACCAGACAATAGTCAGTCACAAGTGGTGCAAGCCCTGCAGGTCTGGGGCCCCCCTGCCGTCCCCCCTTGGGCATGTCCATGCCCCGGGCATGGTAGCCAGGCAGGCCCCACACATAGCGGGAGGGAATTCAGACGTAGCCGCCCCCATAGGGGATCACCTTCTCCCAGCTACCTGGGAACAGATCTGGCGGGGAGAATACATAGACATATTTTCCCTCCTGTTCAGTGATCCCATTGTCAATCCAGTGGAGCAGGACGATAAAAAGGACAAAGAGCGCTTTAAGCACCCCCCAAGGCTGAGAGAAACTGGTCTAAGTAGATGGTGGCTTTTTCCATCTTCCATGGTGTGATGATTCAGGCTTACCCCAGCCGTGCCGCAGACCTCTTAAAGTATGCAGACATAGTCCGCCAAGCATAATGGGTCCAGCCCTGCTGGGGCATGGCTACAGTATGACGAGGCCTTCAGGCACAGGGGGGCCTACACCCCGGGCCTCCACTGGGACCTTCATGCGAACGATCTGTGGCTGAATTGCATGAGCGGTACAGGCCATGTCCCCAGATCAGACAGTGGCCACCTCCTTGCAAAGGGAGGTGGGGCATCCGTCAATGGTTCCTTTCGTGATGAAGGAAAAAAGGTGGCAGGGAACGCCGGGGCACAGTGCTGGGAATTTAGCCACTCGGGGAAATGCTCTCGAATGACTTGTAGATTTAGACATGCCTGCCCGAGCTTCAGCGGGCACCACACAGCTTCGGTGTGCCCCAGGTCCAAATCCTGGGCGAAGGGAAGATCCAACCCTGGCCCCTCAGGAAAAGGGGGCCCGAGAGGAAATGCTGCTGGTAGCATGGCAAAGAGCCCCAACACTGGTTATGGTTAGGATCCTGGAGATCACTGGCACCTGGAGCCAGGCTGACCCCAGAACCGCTGCTGCTGTCGGTGTGGAACCTTGGGTGCTAGAACTTTACCCCACCGTTCAGGGATCCCTGGCAGCTTATGACAGAGCCTTCTGGGAATTTCAGCAATTCCGGACGTTCCAGGGCTGGGGTCTCGGCTTCCCCATCCCGGAACCCCAAATGCTCCAGTTCGCCCTGCACCTGAGGCGGAGAGGGGCAGCAGTCAGGACAATAGCTGGCAAGCTGGCAGCATTGGGGTTTAAGAGCAACTTGGAAGGCCAGCCACCCCCTGACAGGTTTTTTTCTGCCAGGTGCCTGTTAGATTGCTGGTCCGGGCAGCAAGACAGCACCCTGGACAGATGTATCCCCATTACTCCCCCTCTGCTGCTGGACAGATGCAGGGTCCTACATCACGTTTTCTTGGACATTTACAAGGTTTGTTTGTTTGTTTAGGGCAGTATTTAAACTAGTTTTCTTCGGGGCCTTTCGGGTGAGTGAGCTGGTGGCTGAATCAGCCAGGGACTCCGTAGGTAAGGCCATAGGTGTGGAGGATGTTCAGATCATGCCAATGACAATGTCCCTCTGAATCTGCAGATCCAAAACTGACCAGAGAGCCAGGGGGCAATGGGTTAGGCTGAACAGGGTGGAGTCCCCCGACTTGTGCCCAATACCTCACCATTCGACCGCAGACCCCTGCCCCCCTCTTTCAGTGTTAGGATTTAGGGAATTAGCTCTCTTTGGATTGGGGGACCCACACACCCTGGTTTGCACATATGAGAGATTCACATAGAAGGGATCTTAAATCATAGTTATAGATTTATTTAGTTGTTCACACATTTATAAAGCCCAGTCTGTAATGATCCAGCAGCAGTTACCAGGCTATAAAATATCCCACACCCAAAGTCAGTCTTACATGTCTTGAAAGCTCAAAACGGTGGATGTCATCTGTCAGGAGCAGATGACTATGGAGGGGTCCCGGAAAGGGTCAACAGCCCACGAACACCAAGTTAGATGCCAAGCACTGAGACAACGTTCTGGTCTCTGCTTCAGTCTTTTATAGTGTTTTGGGGAGAAGATGTTCTTCAGTATGCATATTCCAGGGTGCTTGATTGTGCAATGTGCTTGCTGGTATTCATCTTACAGAGTCTGGCTGTCATCTCCCTTTCCCATCCATCTGGAGCCTGGGTGCTAATGGTCACATTCCCAGTTTGTTTGTTAGTCAGGGTGGGCACTTGATAACAGGACATCTTTTTCCCTCCCTTCAGGCAGGGAGTAGATATGCCTTTATCATCTGTGCTGGTGCAAAAAGGGTGATGGCCGCTTGAATGGCTTCTGCTTGTCAGTTGGCAACTCCCTGAGCAGAAACATCTCCTCCTTCCCCTCCAGGCGTGAAGGAGATATTCTTCAGGGGTGTTCAAGCACCCTCCCATCAAGCCCCTTTGGTTTAGTCTTTGTCAGTGCTTTGTTCCAGGCTGGGTGCGGTTGGTCAGCAATATGATGTAAATCACTGGTCTTGCAAGACATGATGATGTGGTTGGGAGTTTGTGAAAGTCATGTGAGATTATTTCCCACACATAGCCTACCTGGCTATTTCTAGAGATCCTGCCTACTGGATCAGTACAGATAATTCAGAGCTTTGGTACAATAGTTACATGCATTTTCAAATATGATCATTGGTTCCAGTATATTAATTCTCATAGTATATTACATACAATTAAATCATAACATCAGCATGCCAAGAGTGGCTGCCTGACCAGACACAAATTCACAGCAGTCTTGAGGGCCGTCGTGACCTGTTTCACCCTGCCCACGGCAGATTTTAGATCCCACTCATTCCAGCTCGAGGCCGCCAGCTTTGCGATGACGGTGGGTATGTCGTAACAGGGTGTATGGGTGGTGGGCCACTGCCGTTTGGGGTATTCTGGTTATATATCTGGCAACCCCACGGTCATTATCAACACTGAACTGGTTATTTGTTTCCCAGGTACGCCCTTTCATTGGCGAAGGCAAGTCTGGATCGTTCGCCACAGACTGGTACGCTGGCCGGCTAAGGCCACGGGCCAGTCCCAGTGGGGAACCCAGTTGGGTTTGTCAGCATGAGCGGAGATCAGGTGTAAGGGCCGTAGCGGCATGAGATGGCATCAGCTGCTGCCAAGTTTCCAGGTGATGCACAGAGGCCCCCCACCGGACATCATAGTCCTCCACTTAGGCGAGAATGACTTGCCATAGTTGAAAGGTGTGCAACTCATTAAGAAGGTTAAAAAAGGAAGCAGGAAGACCAAATGTCTTCTACTGTGGTTAAATGGGGAGGTGAAGGAGGCTATTAGTCCCTTGTTTCAGGCCCTCCAGCTCCACAGAATGTAATTATCAGAGACCCCACTCCCGAGCTCCACAAAACATAAGGAGTGCCCCATTTTTCAGAGCCCCACAGCTGGTAGCTTCACTAAAATAGTTTATCTGATGTTAAGGCCAAGGGATTAATGAAATGTGGAAATGTTTGTGGAAGTGGGAAACAGTGACGCAGCCCCCCCCCCAACAAATAAGTTTCGGTTTGGATTCTTGGACCATGGCATGAGTTTTCAGATTGAAAGATTTCTTAGAAGAGATTAATTACATCTCATAAAGCCCAGGAAGAATGTTTTTGACAACAGACTTCTGAGCCTGGTCAGAAGGGCTTTAAACTAGGAGTGAAACAAGATTTTGACCCCTTCAAGAATCTTGCGAGAATCGGCATTCTCGCCACCATTCTTGGTGAGATTCTCAAGCACCGTATAACTGCCCCTGGCAGCACTCTGTGCATGTGCAAAATGGCAGCCCTGCGGAGAATAGCTGCGGAGGCCATTTTGCACATGCACAGGGTGTTTGGGGGATTTTTGTGAATCTAGATTCTTGTTCTCATGAGAATGCTTTGCATTCTTGTTTCAGCCCTACTTTAAACTAGATCCCCTGGGGGACGGAATCGAAAGCCCATACATAAGTACAAAGGTGAATATTAAGGAGAGGGACCTACGCAATAGGGAACAGGGAGGGTTGTGGGAAAGCGCAGTAAAACAGAGAGATGATTCTCCTCAAAAAGTCCTGCCCACAATCTTAGATGTCTGTACGCTATTGCTCAGAGTATGGGGAAGAAGCAGGATGAACTTGAAATCTTGCTGAATGAGAGTAACTTTGATTTTATAGGGATCGCTGTGTCAGGACCTGGGCCCGTGGCCTCTAGACTGAGTAGTGGTGGTTTCTCCCTGTACCACCACCTGCTGCTCTGCTTGGGTGTGAACTTTTCTTCTGTTTTGTCTGCTTTCTCTCTCTCTCTGCTCTCTCCTGTGTGTGGCCCCACCCATCAACTTCCTGATTGGTTCCTAGCCTTATATAAGGCAGACTGGGAACTACAGGAAGTTGGTGGAGCATCTGTTGCTGTTTCTTTGCAGTTGATGTTTGGGTTTGTATTCTTGGATTCACCGTTCCTCCTCAGGTTGTGTCTCTCTTTGTTATTACGCTGCTAAGTTTGTGTCTCTTCTCCTTGGTTGTTGTTCTTCCTTTTCCCTCTTGTGTGGTGTTGCATTCCCCTTCCTTCAGTCTTTCTTTACCACCCCCCTTTTTTTGTATGTTTGTGTAGGTTTCCCTTGTAGCTTGTATACTCTTGGACTCCATTGTTTTGGTGCTTTTCTGGGTGTACTGCTTTCCTATTAGCACACCTGTTCCCCTTTAGCCTTACCCTTGATCCCTTTTAGAAATACCCCTTGCTTAGTCCTTTATCATAGTGTTTGTTTCCTTTCCTTACCCCCTCTAGCCATAGCTCTGTTTGTGTCTTGTTCTCTGTCTGGCTTCCCTGATCCCCTTGCTTAGCCATCACCTGTTGTTTAATGTTTGTTCCCCTTCTTCCTTTACTTGCCCCCTTAACCATAGTCCTGTTGATGTCTCGCTGTGTGTTCTGCTATGGTGTGGGCAGTCCCTTCTGTGTTTAGTTACTCTCTCTTGGGCCTACTCCTGAGTCTGAGCTACTCGGGGGTTCATATGGCCTCATTTCTGTCTTCTCCAAGTGTCTCGGGGCTGGGGGGGATTACCAATGATTTGGCCACAGTCTCGGAGCTCAGCCACTGCTAAATCCTGAGGGAATGTTAATGCTCTAGGTGGGTCCTGCTTCCTTAGTATCGGTCTCTCTTGTAGGCTAGTTTGTGTCTGTCCCTCCTTCCTCTCAGTTGGTTTGGTTTCCCAGTAGCTCCCTGATAGTGCTCCTAGGGGTGCCCGCTCCTGTCGCCACATATGGTTCCTGGCTGTGTTCCTGACACACTGAGATGAATCTCGCAACTGAAATGTAGGAATCAAGGGATACAACTTGTTCCAAAAGTGTGTAGGACTGAATGTATACATCTGTAGGAAAGTTTATGAGACTGAGGCTGCTTGTAGACGTGTGCGGCGAACGCGCTGCATAAAATCACACTGCATGTAAATATCCTGCATGTGGGATTTAGACATGATATTTCACGCATTAAAGCCAGTAGCGCATTCTTTTAAAGTCGTGAATTAAATACCTTGATGTCAAGGTATTTAATCTGCGGCTTTAAAAGAATGCGCAACTGGCTTTAATGTGTGAAATGTCATGTCTAAATCCCACACATGGCATATTTGCACACAGCGTGATTTTATGCAGCGTCTTTGCCCTGTACTTCTAAAAGCAGCCTAAGAGTGGCAGCTCTGTTGAGAGTATCTGAGTAAAGATAAGAGGAAAACAATGGATGGGCTATTATGGTGGGGGTCACCATAGACTGTCAAATGAAGCAGAGAAGGTAGGTGAGGCCTTCCAAGAGAAGACTAGGAGTCTTAAGAGGCAGAAACTAGTGATATTGAGGGGCTTTTGCTACCCTTACATCTGTTCGAAGACAAATTCCATAATGCAAAGGATGTTCAACAAATTCTTGAACTGCATTGGTGCCAACTATCTCTTTCTGACCAGTGCCAAACAGAGTGGAAATTATTACTTCTAATTAGATGTTTGGCACTGGTCAGACATTACCTGGACTGTTGTAGGCAGTTTTGTATGCCTCATTTTAAGATGGATATTGACAAATTGGGGAAGGTTCAGAGGAGGGTGACAAAGGGGCTGGAAAACAAGTATTATGATGAACGATTGGAGGAACTGGGTATGTTTAGCCTAGTGCAGAGAAAGCTAAGGGGAAACATGATATTTGTCTTCAAATATCTAAAGGTTACATTTAGGGAGAAATATTTATTTTTATGCACACGCAGTAATGCTCTTTATTATTATTATTATTATTATTATTAACAAACATTTATATAGCGCCAGCAGTGTACCTGGCACTTTACAAAGTAATAAAATAGACACGGTCCCTGCCCCTAGGGCTTACAATCTGAGAGACAGGAGCTGGGGGAGAGACTTAGGAAGGGGAACAGAGGGAGAGACAAGGGGTCTAACATTCATGAAGATGCGAGGTCTCAAGTGCACGTACTTGGCTTGGTTACAATGAGAATGACAGCAGGCAGGTCCATGTTGCAAGGATAAGGGTAAACCGATCGTAGGTATAGGAATAGTGGCTCAGCAGGATAAAGAGTCAGACAGAGCAGAGCGAAAGAGGTGAGTTTTAAGGAGAGATTTGAAGGTATGAAGGGAGGGGGCAAGGCGGATGTGGACAGGGAGGGAGTTCCAGGCATGGGGGGCAGCAAGTGAGAAGGGACGAAGGCGCTTAGGGGAGCAGGGAAGGCGTGGAAGGGTGAGAGAAGGGACAGAGGAGGAGCGAAGTGCACGGGCTGGAGTATGGAGGGCGATAAGTGCAGAGAGGTAGGGGGGAGCAAGGTTGTGAAGAGCTTTATAGGTGAAGACTAGGAGCTTGTGCAGGATTCGTTCAGGAAGGGGAAGCCAGTGAAGCGAAGAGAGGAGGGGCTGCACATGGTCGAAGCGACTGGCGAGGTAGATGACCCTGGCAGCAGAGTTTTGGACAGAGATGAGGGGAGAAAGGTGAGACCGGGGAAGGCCAGTGAGAAGGAGGTTACAGTAATCGAGGCGAGAGATGACCAGAGCATGAACAAGAGTTTTGGCAGACGAGACAGAGAGAAAAGGGCGAATCTTAGCAATGTTATGGAGGGAGAAGCGACAGGATTTAGCAACAGAGTCAATGTAGGGTTTAAAAGAAAGGGCTGAGTCAAAGATGAAGCCTAGGCTACGGGCTTGGGGGACAGGCAGGATGGTGACTCCATCAATAGTTATTGACAGTGAGGAAGGAGAGGAAGGATGAGGGGGGAAGATAAGGAGTTCAGTTTTAGCCATGTTGAGTTTGAGTTGACGTTGAGACATCCAGGTAGAGATGTCAGAGAGACAGTTGATGAGACGAGCTTGAACAGAGGGAGAGAGAGAGGGAGTAGAGAGATAGAGTTGAGTGTCATCAGCATAGAGGTGGTATTGGAAGCCATGGGAGGCAATGAGTTTGCCTAAGGATGAGGTATAGATCGAGAAGAGGAGAGGGCCAAGAACAGAGCCTTGAGGAACACCAACTGAGAGGGGGAAGGAGGAGGAGGTGGAGTTGGAGAGAGACACATTAAAGGAGCGGTCAGAGAGGTAGGAGGAGAACCAGTTATGGACAGAGCCACAAAAGCCAAGGGAGTGAAGGGAATCCAGCAAGAGTGAGTGGTCAACAGTATCGAAGGCAGCAGAGAGATCAAGGAGGACAAGAATGGAATAGAGACGTTTAGATTTAGCCACCAGAAGATCGTTGGTGATCTTAGCGAGAGCAGTTTCAGTAGAATGAAGGGGGCGGAAGCCAGATTGGAGGGGGTCAAGGGAGGAGTTGGAGGATAGGAAGTCAAGGCAGCGGGAGTAGACAACACGTTCAAGCAGCTTGGAAGCAAAAGGAAGGAGTGAGACAGGACGATAGCTAGAAGGGTCAGAGGGGTCAAGAGTGGACTTTTTGAGAATAGGAGAGACTGTGGCATGTTTGAAGGCAGAAGGGAAAGAGCCAGTAGAGAGGGAGAGGTTGATGATGTGCAGGAAGGAAGGGGCGACAGTGGGAGTAATGGAGGTGAGGAGGCGGGAAGGAATGGGATCAAGGGGGCAAGTGGAAGGGTTGGAGGAGGAGAGCAGAGAGGAGATTTCCTTAAGGGAGGCAGGGGAGAAGGAGGACATGAGAGAAGGAGGGGGAGGAGGGAGAGGGGTGGGAGTGGGAAGAGAGGAGTGGGAAGCGATGTCGAGGCGGATCTTGTCTATCTTGGAGGTGAAGAAGGAGGCAAGATCCTGAGCAGAAAGGGAAGAAGGAGGGGGAGGACAGGGAGGCTTGAGGAGGGAGTCAAAGGTAGAGAACAGGCGGCGAGGGTCCCGAGAACAGGACTCAATGCGGGAGGCATAGTAGTGTTGTCTAGCAAGGGAGATAGCAGAAGTAAGGGTGGAGAGACAGAATTTGAAGTGAAGGAAGTCAGCGTGAGAATGGGATTTGCGCCAGAGTCGTTCAGCAGCACGAGTGCAAGAACGGAGGTGGCGGATACTAGGGGTGAGCCAAGGACGGGGGTTGTGGGAGAAGGCAGGGCGGGAAGAGAGAGGGGCATGGGAGTCAAGTGTGGAGGAGAGAGAGGCGTTGAGAGCAGAGACAGCGGAGTCAGGGGAGGAGGAAGAGAAGACTGTAGGAAGAAGGGGAGAGAGAGAGGAGGCAAAGTCCAGGGGATCAATAGCTTGAAGGTCACGGAAGGGGCGTAGAGAAGGGGCAGAGGAGGGGGGACAGTGGGAAATGTTGAAAGAACCACAAGTGCTGGAGGAGTGTATCTAACTATCTATGGTATAACTTACGGGAATCGCCTCTGTCCTTATGACTCTGTAACTACGGTATCTACCCATCGTATTTTATCTGATTGTCATCTATATGATCACTTGCGAAGGAAATTCTTGTCTTCCTTGTTGGGGAAATTTCCAGGAAGAACGGATTTTTGTTTGTTGGAGATTGCCTTAAGGAATACTTCATCAGAAATAACTTATGCTGTCTCCAAATTTCTGATGACAGCTTTCAGCTTGAGGTCCCTTTTTTGGAATCCAAGTTGCCCTTAAATTTGAGTATACGGATCATGGCACTGTAATTGTCTCAGATTTTTATGGATAAAAATTGTATTGTATATTGCTATTTGTATTTGCGTATGTTTGTATTGTTATGGTAATGGCCTATGGCCATGCCAATAAATAAATAATTATTATTATAATATCTAAAGGGCTGCCATCAAGAAGATGGCAAGGAACTGTTCTTTATTGCTACAGAGGTCAGGACAAACAATGGGCTCATGCTGCAGGAAGATAGATTTAAATTAAATATTAGGAAAATCCTCCTAACAGTAATGGAGTTCCAGCTCCAGCAATGGAGCTGTGTGACAAGCTCCATTGCTGGAGGTTTTCAAAAAGACTGGGGAGCCATCTCTTGGGGATGTTGTAGCTGTAGTCACACTGCATCAGAGCAAGGGATTGGACTAGAAGTAGCCACAGATTCAGACCAATGTCACTCCCTCCCTCTCAAAAATGATGCACCTCCACACATCCTTACTCAGTTCATTCACAAAACCAAGGTCTTGTACATTCTGGGCTTTGGGGGCTATTTTCCAACATTAAAGGATAGCACACTGGGGCTTTACTGTTGCTTTAGGGTAAAGCTCAATGCATCCTTAATGGTGAGGTGTCACCCTTGCAGTCTGCACAATCTCCTTGAGCTGGGCGGTGGCAGTGATAATTGGGCATCCTTGCTGCCAGAGAATTCTGCTAGTCTTACTTTTCTTGAATGGAAGCCCATTGCTAGCTGCAGGCAGCTCCTTCCCTTCCTGCACACGAGCCCCACCTGAGACCTAACATTTGTCTGTTTGGAGAATAGATGAGTATTTATTAGAAGGAAACAGCTGGGAACACAGTGATATTTAGAGAGGCATTAGGAGGAGCGTATGGGAGGAAGATAATTCCTAGGGTGGTTTAGGGGAGCAGGCGGAGCACAGCTATTGCAGGGATTTTGTGGGTCTCCTGCGAGCGGCTGATACAGTTAATTTCCTGCTGGAGCTGCAGGCTGGTCTGCGCTGATATTGCCATGTTATTTAGAATAGAAAGGTCACGGTCAGGCTGGAGATTGAATAATCATTGACAAGGAATCCGCTGGGACATGCACACTACAGGGATCACAGGCGGAGAAATGAGTGGTGCTGAGATTCTGCTGCAACTGCTCCAGCAGCAGCATAGGTCAGGTACTCGTTTCTGCTGCCCTTTGTGTGGGCGGAGGACTGAAACTTATTTATTTATTTTATTTTATCAAATTTCTACCCCGCCCCTCCTAAAACAGCTCGGGGTGGAAAGGTGGGTGGGGTGGTCTGAAATAATAGTTTTCCTTGTGGCACGGCTTCCATCGGCTGCCGACTTCCCCCGTTGCCGCCGCCGCTGCCGCCGCTCCCTACTAACCTGGTGCGCCTGCTCTCCAGCTGCAGGAACGAGAGGCTCGGTGGGGGTGGGAGGCCATCTGTGACTGTGACCTGTTCTCCCCTTCCCCCCCCCCCCTCATTCCGGAGGCAGTCCAGGGGTATTTAGACGCGACATCTGTGGCTGTGCCGTAGGTCACATGCCGGCAGTCGAGAGCCAAAGGGCTGCAGCCAAAGGGTGGGGCCCTTTGGGGTCCGCAGGGGACGTGGGGGTTGATACTATCGTACTCCGGCTGTCATCCTGTTGTTGTCTGGGTGAGGCATATGGGGGGCAGTGTGGTAGATATTCTGGAGGATAGTTGCTTGACGTTTTCTACCCTTCTGGCATTTGGGAGAGGGTGACTGACATTGGGAGACTGGGACTACTCCTCCCAGTAGAGTTTTGCTGTCTTGTGTATAGAAGAATCTGCGGGCCTGCTTCTGACCTGACCATCTGCGAAGCAGTTTGCCTCAGGAGTCCTCAGGGAAGGGAGTCATGACCAGAAGGAGGAAACAGCAGGGCATGATGACCAGAGCGCAGGTTCGGGCTAAACAACTTAGCCTAGAGGACTTTTTGATGTCCTCCCGCTCAAGGTCAGTCCCAGGGGAAGCTCAGATTCCAAAGGGAGTAATAGGTCTAGAAGCTTCATCTGGTGAAGTCCTGGTGGATGATGCTTTGCAAGAACCTTCTGCTACCTGCTCTGGCTCTCCGCCCTTGGCCCTGGAAAATGGGAAACTCCCTCTAGAGCCTCCCTCAGCGGGCCTGGGAATGAATGCCCCCTTACTGGAGCTCATGAGTGAGCAGTGTTATTTAATTGGGGATTTGGTGGCTAAATTAAATTCCCACTTGGAGGCCCTTCATACTCAGCTAAGTGCTCGTTCCCGGCATTTTAACATGCTGGTGACCATGCTGGAAACCTGTCGTGAGGATATTGGCAGACTAGGATCCTTTAAAGCAACCAGTAGTACTTTAATTCCCGCCCAAACCCAGACCCAGGCTTGTACAGGATTCCCTCTTGAGGATTCTCCTTCTATAGGGGTGGGGAATAAACAGAGTGCTCTCCCATTTAAGATCAGGGAAAGCCTTCAACTAGAGGATGCTGTTCTCGCCTTTAGTATTATAGTCTTGCCTTCTGGGTATTTCCCGGTGTGGGATTCCAAGTGGAATATCTGTGGGCACCTCTCAAATATTTTGGGGCACCCATTCCCAGTTAGGCATCTTGCTCGATCTGTGTTTTTGCCCTCCCCCCATTTTACTTAATGTCTTGTATTATTTTTTAGCTCCCCGTCAATAGTGGAAAACTTACTGCCTCACTTGGACCTATTTAGATCCTGGTGGATCTATATAAGCAGGGTCTTCACAGATTCTGAGGTGCTCCCTTTAATTTCCCTTAAGGCAACTCTCCCAGGGTCAGTAGGAAGCCCAAAGACTCCCCTCTTATCCCCGCCCATTGACGCGGAGAACCCAAACTATCTTAGCCAGCCTAAAAGAACTTTTTGCGCTCCCTCTACAGTACCAATCAGTGCTCGTTTGCGGGTCTTGGCCACTCGCAAGGAGGATTCTAGATCTCCACACCTTACCCCAAAAGCTTATGGAGGCGATTGCCCCTATGCAGACTCAGTTATGCCCCAGGCCTTTCGTTTTGGAAGTCTCTGTTTCTTCCCCTGGGCCCGTTATTTTTACTCCGAGCCCCTGCTACCAAGCCATCTCGGGATCCCAGCTCTGCGGCGGTACCACCGGAAGTCCCTCCCAGGCTGGGTTACCCTGCTCTTGGTCATGAATCCACCCCTGACACAGTGCCATGACTATCTGCCCCTCTCAATCCTATCCGATTGTGTTCTTGGAATATAGCCGGGAGAGACATATGGCTGGGAGAGACATAAGGAGGAGGCGGACTTTCTTGCCTACTTAAGAAAATTCCATATTGTTCTCCTCCAGGAGACGTGGGCCAAGGGGCCTATTGAATTAGATGGATACAGGCCCCTGATATTGCCAGCCATTAACTTGCATGCCAGAGGCTGCCCCTGTGGAGGTCTGGGGTGTCTGGTTGCCCTATCCCTACCCTTCACGTTCTTTAAGGTAGTCTCCGCTCCTCCCCAAGCTTTGGGCTTTGTAGTTAAGCTGGGAACCTTGTTAATTATTATCCTCACAGTCTATATCCCCCCTTGCAATGCAGGATCTTTCAGCAGTGGCATGTGGGCAGGCATGGATAATCTAATAGAGGAGTTGTGTGCTGAGTACCCAGAGGGGCTAATTTTGGTTGCGGGAAACTTCAATGCCAGACTGGGGCCGGGCAATCAGGCCATGGAACCCTATTGTGACATGTCCCCAGAGGTTCTCCCGTTCCCCCTAAATTCCAGGAAATCTAAAGATGAGCGTATAAACTCTGCTGGGGTTAGGCTGGCCACGCTGGCGGTTAGTAATAATCTCATCTTTCTTAACGGGTCAGGATTTGGAGACCCGGAGGGGGAATATACGTTTCTGGGCTCCAATGGATCCAGCGTGGTGGATTATATCTTGGTATCCCCTGCAATGCTCTCTTTAGTTACCGATTTCACTGTAGGGGTTGTTCTATCAGGGGATCATCTCCCTCTTACCCTCAATATTAATTTGGCTGGCCCATTCCCTGGGCCAGATGGGTTACTGGGCAGGGAGGAAGTTCCCCTTGGCTCTCTAAAACTCCCCCTTGGAATCATGACCTGGCCGACTCTTTAACTGAGTTTATCTTTTGTCCTGATATCTCCCATTTGAGGGCCCAGCTGCTGTGTTCAGATGGGAGTGAGGCAGTAGTGGATTTATTTCAGCAGTTGGGTTCCGAACTTTCCCGTCATATCCAGGGGTTTGCTAGGCCTCAGAGACATCCCTGTGCAAACAACGGGAAAATCTGGTTTGACAAAGAGTGCAAATCTATCCACGCTCAACTCACTAAAGCTCTCTGTTTAGTGTACCGGAAGGGATCTCTGAGGAAATTGCCACATGAGTATATGGCCATGAAATCTGAGTATAAGAAATTGATTAAGACCAAAAAGAAGGAACATCTAGAGGCTAGATGGGTTGGGTTGCTGCGGGCTGCCGATCAAAGTGATACAAGGAAATTTTGGCAGCTAGTCAAGGGCTCCACAAGTAGAGAGCTGAGGGTCTCTTCTTTCCCGGTCCCGCCCCCCCCTCCCCCCGCATACTTGGACGGAATACTTTGGGAGTTTGTTCAGCGGTGATGGCATCCAGTTCCAGGATGATCCCGTTTGGCCTCCTGTAATAGAGCTTGAGGTTGAGGAACTGGTCGACTCCTTTAAAAGCCACAAGACACCTGGCCTAGACTCTATTCGTATCGAGTTTATTAAATCCTGTAAAGATTGGTGGATTCTCCTTCTTGCAGCCTTGTTTACCGATATAAATAACTCGGGCAGAGTTCCCACAGTCTGGGTCAAGGCGTTGGATATCCCAATATTCAAGAAGGGCCTCAGATCTAGCCCAGCAAACTACAGACCCATTAGCTTATTATGCATGGTGGATCTATGCAAAATTTCTCTTGGGCAGGCTCTTGGATTAATATTTTAGCCTGGGAGTAAGCCGGCTTCCAGAAGGGCCGGTCTACTATAGACCAGTGTTATGTCTTATACCATCTGATGTCCAAGTATAGAGCCCTCAATGGCTCTTCTTATGTGGCCTTCTTGGATTTGAAGGCTGCATTCGATTCCGTAGAGAGACATTCTGTGGAGTAAGCTCCAGACTCCTCCATTGACAAAAGGATGACTAGCCTTATCTGCTCCCTTCACACTGACTCCTCCCTGATGGTCAGGGTTGATGCAATTGGCCATACTACCCCCTCCCTCCCATCAATGTGCATAAGGGGGTCAGACAGGGCTGCGTTCTCGCTCCCCTACTTTTTAACTTCTATATTAATGACATGTTTCCTCTGATGGCCGACCCTAAGCTCTTCCCTCCCAGACTCTCAACTAGGGCAGTGGGGTGTCTTGCCTATGCAGATGATGTTGCCTTGCTCTCCCAAACTAGGATAGGGCTCAGCAGGCAACTGAACATCTCTGCCACTTTCTGCTCCATTAATAAGCTAACTATTAACTATGGGAAATTTGAAGGTTGTGGTTTTCTCTAATAAACATCAAACTCACCACTGGTATGTAGAAGGGCATCCGATAGAAGAGGTTTTATCTTTTCGTTACATGGGCCTTTTATTCCATAAAACTGGTAAATGGGGGGAGCATGTCTCCATAGCATTAACCGCTACTAAGGGCCATTCTCAACCTGTTCAGGCGCCAAGGTCAGAGAGAGCTATAGAGCTGGCAGTCCGGGTATTTAATACCAAGGTGAAATCTCAATTGTTGTACGGGGCTGAACTCTGGGCTCCCAATTTGGCCTATAGGGTTAATTCTGTTCAATCCAAATTTTTGATGACCCTCTTGGGTGACCCCAAAAGTGTTCTGTATTCGGTTGCCAGGACTGAGTTGGGCCAAAAGTTCTGGCAATTATCTGCCACGGAGTTGGCCGCCAAGTTCTGGTGCAAACTATTTCTTAACCGATGCTCACCGCTGTTGAAAGAGGTGGAGGAAGATGCCTTTGTAAATCCCTGGGCTGCAGGCATGGATGTGCTCATGTCACAAATTGGGGTGTCAAGGAGCTATCTCTCCCATAAACTCCCCAACACTGTGGTAAAGGAGGTGCTACTCAGAATGAGTGACATTGAGCGGCAAACCAACCTGAGTAGAATCGGTGCCTCCCCTCATCTGGCAATGTACTTCTCTTGGGTACCTAGCTTGGGTCAGATGGCCAAATATTTGTCAGCCCTCATTTCCATCAGAGCTAAGCACCTTATCCTTCGAGCACGTGCCAACGCCTTCCCGTTGCAGGTCTTACAGAGGCGCTTTCAGGGGATTCCCTTTTCCGAGCGCTTGTGCCCATTCGATAACCTCACGGCTGAATCGATAGGGCATATAATCTTTTCTTGTCATCTATATGGCTGCCCCAGAACTGAATTCTTGGAGCCCTTGCTGAAGCCTTTTCCTGGTAGATCTGAGCCAACCCTTTGGGGTCTTTTACTAGGCAGTTCTGAGGGGCAGGTGATCTCTCACATTGCCTCCTTTCTTTTGCAAGCATCTCATAGACGTAAGAATTTCCTGGAGTTTAAGCATTGCCAATGTTAAATGTATCTCCTACTTACTTTATTGGCTGGGTTATTCTGCTATTACAGGCCAGGGTACTCTGCCTTTCGGGGGGGGGGGGAGGAATGTGCCGTCTGGATAAGCTTATCTTTTAATTTACGGATCCTTCTTTTGTTTTAGTTGCCTGCTAGTTTTATTTTAATTTATTATGTTTATTTACAGGTTGCCCTTGTATTGTTCTTGGCTGTCCTGTGATTTTTGTTGTGTATAATGTTTTGCTATGGTCATGACCACGCAATAAACTCTACTATTAGTTTTCCTTGTTGCCTTGCTACAACTCTGCCAGAGCAATGGGCGTAGACGGAACCTTCTGTCACAAGTGCCCAGTGGGTCCACAACCAGTGGCACATGGAGGATTTGACAAGGAAGCTGTTTGGAGAGACCATGTGGTGGGCAGACAAGAACCACAATGACATTAATGGCATGGCCAGGGAGCACAGGCAGCTAGTGCAGCAGAAGGCCGAAGAACCCAAGGTCTTTGCTGCTGAGGCCACCTAGACTGCCAGCGGGAGGATGGACATTGGGTCCACCTCTGGGCAGGAGTTTGGATGTGGGCACAGATGCAAAGCCACCTGAGCCGGTCCATTCCGCTCTAGAGCGCCCTGCTCGAGCATGTTGCTCTAGCAAACACGAGCATTGTTGCTTAGGGGCAGGTGCCATTTCCTAACCCCCATTGGCCATTCATGCCTCCCTAGGTGGAATCCAGCTGCTTGCCCTTGTTCCCCCCTGTACTCCATCCCCAGGGAAAGCACCTGAGCCTTCTCCGCACTGCACTCACAGCAAGGAACAGTTCCAAGGCCAGGCACCCCTCCCTCTTCCCCACCCACAAATCATTCCTGCATGCCTCCCACAAACACTCTTCCACAGCCAGATCTGCAGAAGGATCTGGAAAATGTCCCCCTGCCACCCAGCTGCCCCCAAAAGGAGCAGGCGCAAGAAGAAAGTTTTAAAAATAATTAATAATAATAATAAATAATTAAATAAATGAAGTTCTTTAATTTTTCATAATTCATGGTCTCTGTGTTTCTTTTGGGAAAGGAAGAAAGTTTTGAGGAGGATGTTTGAGGAGAGTGGCACTTTGGCATAGCGATCAGCCTCTTTGGGGCTGGAGACTGGAAGGGAAGAGGGCTGCAACAAAAACAGGGGGTGGGGAATCCTCTGGCCATGCACTTGAGTGGGGGAGGCATAGTAGCACAGTGGGGAAAAGCCTGGGTGCAAAGGGAACTACTGTGGAAAAGCCACAGGTAAAGGTCAGGTGCTGGGCAGTCGCAGAGTAGGCAGCTGCACGGAGTGCACCCCTGTGCCTCTGTGCTGCCTACTGACATTCCCAGAGCCAGCTAGCCTGTGAATGCCAACAGGGAACGCAAAGATTCAGGCCTGCAGCTGGCTAATCAGCAAATACTAATAGGGAACACACACGGGAAAGTCACCTGTCGGGAAATAGCATGGCAGGGAAAGTATGCTATCCTGGTGCTGAGCGGAAGCTGGATGGGCCAGAGGGAAACAACAAGTGACACACAAGAAATATTTTAAAGGCTTTATTGATAATGCAAAAAGGTAATTTTGAAACAGTTCACCAATGCTGATTAAACTGCCACCAATTATGGCTATTTTGACTAGCATTGTGTTTGATGTCCTGGAACAAGGTGTCCCAGATCTCTCTGGCTATGCGCTGCTGTGCTCAGTTCAGCTGGTCCCAGAACAGGGGCACTGGTTCGCTGGAGCTCTTGGGTGGTTTTCTTCAATGTAGCCCTGCTTGTCTTTCGGATGTAATGGAGAACACAGGTGGTGACAATTAGAAGTGGAGGTTCTCTAGCTGGAAATCAGTTCTGACGCAATTTATCTCCAGTGCTACTTTAGTATTCCAGCAGCTCTCGCCATGACAGGAAGGTTGTGCTGAGCTACCGGCTAAAGTACCTTTGCTCCAGGGTGTGGGCAACGCTTATGCCTTCATGAGCCAGGGGTTCGGCTGGGTCCCTGAGAACAACAGGTCGCAATACAGGTTTCTGTGGAGGAGCCAAAGTCTGGCCTGGCCCCAAGCCTTTTGACATTTCGGCAAATTTGTAAGACCTGGTTGTTCACCCAGGTCTTTGGGGAGGGGGTGGGGGTTAGGGGGTATTTTATCTTTCCCCACCCTTATTTATTTGTTTTTATCCCAGCTTATTGTAGTGTTTTTATGGATTGTTTATATTTTGTTTTAAAATTGTTTTTATGATGAAATTGTTAGCCGCCCCGAGCTGTTCGCAGGAAGGGCGGGATACAAATTGAACTAACTAACAATGTACATGCGGACAAAGAAGGGGGCGTGATGGAAGATGCAGGCATCGTGGTTCTTCCAGGACCACCCAGCCAGCACATCCTATAAAGCCTTTATAGGTTTTAACCTATAAAGTCCTAAACAGCTGGGGCCCAAGTATCTGAAAGACTGCCTCTTCCCCTATGTCCTGGCATGGCCTCTAAGGTCAGCCAAGGATGCCCTCTTGTGAGTGCCAACTGCCTGTGAAGTTGTTACAACAAGGGCATGCAGGGGTTTGGCAGGCAGGACTAGAGTTGGGTGGGAGTGGGTGGAGGGGGATTGACAGGGGATGGGTGGTTGGGATGCTGTTGGGGTTTTGAGGGAACTTAAAGTATTTTATTGTATTTTATATTTTTAATGTTGTTAGCTGCTCTACGTCTGTGGAGAAGGGGGGGATAAAAATGTAAAAAACAAATAAATGAAATAAATCCATGAACTGGGAATGGTGGTCCACTATAGTCTTGAAAACCTTGGAGAAAACCCCTGGGTCAGATAGTTCTCCTTGCTATGGTGGTGGCCAGATGATGACGATATGGCTCCCATAAATTGTCCCTGTACAGTTCACAAACCCCTCCCACCAAAAGTCATCCATTATCTCCATGGGGGTCAGTCAACTGCACCATCTTGTCCAGCAACGCTTCCATAATCACTGTGCAAACCTCCACTAGTATGGTGCCCATCGTGGAGGTACCAATGTCAAATTGCTGAGCAGCAGAGTGGCAGGAGTCTGCAGTGGCAAGCTTCCAGATGGCAATGGAAATGTGCTTCTCCATGGGGATGGGTGACCACATCACCGTGTTCTGCTTCTCCCGTCAAGGCCTGAGGATCTCGGCTATCTGAAGGACAAGGTGACGAGGCATCCTGAAGCTTGCAGTCCACTCAGTGTCTCCCCACAAGGACAGCATGTTCTCCCACCAGTCTGTGCTTTTCTCCTTCACCCAGACCAGCCTCTTGGTGGGTACAGTCCTGCATATGGCATCAGTGATTGAAGTCACATCTCCTGGCAGTTACCCCTCTGCACACATCAGTGGAAGACCCCAGCTTTAAATCACTGGCCTTCAGGGTTCTGGGCACCTACTGATCATTGGTGCCACCACCCAGGTCTGCCTTTTGATCCAGCCACCCTTCTTCTCTCTCTTCAGTCTGTGTCCTGACCACACCCAACTCTTGTATCTCACTTCTCTTGGACACTTCCCTCAGCTCCTTCTGGTTCTGGCCCATCCCCCCCATTACAGTCAGCTCCCCTTGCATGGCTTTGATCCTCCCCAGTGTGGTCCATTGTCACCAGACGTAGGCAGGTGCACAGCCCCGAAGCAGAAACCACTACTCTGGTCTGGTGCATCCCACTGCCCTGGCCAGAGATTGAGGGAAAGTCTTTCTGTGCCTTGACATCACATTGTGCCAACGACAGCAGAAGGCTTGGATTTGTTGGATTGCTCACAAGCTTCAGCTCAGCAGAGGAAAGGAAGGCCTAGAGCACGATAATGAGCCCAAGGAAGTTCTCAGCATGCATCTTGATGGCTGTGGCTGTGGCTCCCGTGAACTCTGCAGACTGTACGCCAAATGTTTTTAACAGCTTAAAGAGCGCTGTGGCTACCTAGCTAGGATTGGCTGCATGTTGCACATGAGCAGCTATTGGCTGCTATCAGTCATGTGTCCTTACAAGACTGGCTGTTTACCAAGTGTGGGCTGCTATTGGCTGCTATTGATTACAGGCTGGCTACTGGTTGAAAAGGTTTTTGCAATGCTTATGTTGGGTGTGTGTGTGTTGCTGCACTGGCACTGCCAATCCAGGTGGGTATTAAACTTCATAGATATTTCTGTCAAAAGCACCTTAGTTCACATGCCAACACATTTAACAATGATGTTAGCACCACAGAAGCACTGAATTTTTTAATTGTGGTGAGGGGAACCACTGGATGTTAAGAAATGGGTAGGTGGGGGGATCTGCAAGACCAAGGCACTGAAAGTCACTGTGCTCAGAATGTATGTGGCAGAGGAGCTGCCCATTGGTTAAAAGCTACACATATATTTTCCTTATCTTTTGAAAGTAACAGTTTTTGCTTGGAACTAGCATGATAAGTCATAACGTCTTGGAAAGCTATTTCTGCGGGTTGTTTGCCAGGAAAAGCCAAATGGCTTTTGTCTGTGGGTGCAGCTGCCTTGAGTATAGGGCTCAGAGAAGGGGGGAGTGATGGATACCCTGTTCTTTGCTCACATCTGGGTGAGGCCTGATGTACAGAGAGAACTTTTGGACCCATCCTCTAAGACAGCCTATGTGGTCATAGGGTGACCCATGGGATTTTATGTATGCATGATGGAGTGTGGACAGGACACTGCACAACCCTGCTGCAGTTCAACAGAATGCAAGACTTGGAGCCCCGGACAACATGAGAGAGTGGGATGCAAATGAGATGGTGACTTTTCTGTACAGCAGCACTGCCAGAAGTAACAGAGGCTGGACCTTTCCTGATGTTTTTTCTCATCACTGGCTTGATGACAATGAGAGGATACCCATGGGACCACTGGAAGTGCCTCAATCAGATGTCGGAGAAGAATCTCTTCAGGGAAACAAGTGACTAGAGGTACAGGGAATGTGAATCAACTGAAGGAGAGCTTGTTGACCTATATGATGTTTGGACACTTAAAGAATTGCAGACCGCCCTCACAAGTGGGAATGTCTTCTGCCCCTGCTGTATGGTAAGATGATAGAGAGGGGGTACAGGAGGTGTGTGTTTGATTGGGGGCTTTATGCAAATCGAGAGGGATTTCCAACACCACAGAAGACGAGACCCCAATAAAACTCTGTGCTGATTTGCTCAATAAATTCAGCATTCTGTGCATAGCGAAAGGTTATTTCCAGCCGCCAAGTGCTGGCAGGTATAAACCCAGATATGAACGTCCATGGGTAGGTGGGGATATCAGGCACTTGACCACCTCCTGGAGTCCTAATACCCCAGAAGAAAGAATCAGCTGGTGAAGCTGCTTCTTCCCATGTTTCGCTGCAGTTGAGTCATACTGAGACGGGGGTTGGTGGGCAGAGCATAGCAGAGAAAAATGCCTGTCTATGGATGAAAACAGACATGATGCTAACCACTCGGTGGTTATTTATGCATGTTGCAGGGCTGCATAGGGCACCAATACAGCCCTGCAACATGCATAAATAACCACCAAGGGTGGTTAAAGGGTGGTTAGCATCATGTCTGTTTTTACCCTATGTATTAGGCTTGTCATGCTAAACCTGTGAGTGGGACTGAGTGGGGGCTACCTGAGCACACAAGGAATACATGCAGGAGCTGCCTGTTTTTTTGGTTCTATATGCTAAACATGTGAGTGGGGGATGGATGGACCTAACCCAGACTCCAGGGGGCTATCTTCTTGTTGGTTAACACCCATAATCTCATTAGACCTGAGCAGACTTGCATTGGTTTCTCTCTCTATCTTGGACTGAATTCACACGATGCTTAGTCTGCAAAAAGCTTTTCCCCGTCATCTGAAACGGTTAAAAAAAACACCCTGAAGACTGCAGCAGGTGTAATGTGAAGTTAATTCATACACTTAGAAGTCAAGGTTTAACAATTGTGCTAATTCCCTCACATGCATTTGTCATAACATGTGAATCCTGCTGTCAGTCTGTCTGCCCTGTAGAGCTACTGTGCACGCGCACGCGCACTCTCTCTCTCTCAGCCCAGAACTTGTACAGTGGGAGGGGGAGAAGAAGCGATCCTCCTCCCCATCAATCAGCTAATAGGCAGAGAGTAGGTCTTGCAGGAATAGCCCCAACCTTGCCTTCTTGGCACTGTACAAGGTGCCTGTGTGAGCTCCCAGAGTGTCATGGGGCAACAACCAATTTGAATAGAGGCATCCACATGAATAGAGGGCAACCCCCAACCTCAGCTATCCCAGCATGGAGCCATGCTATGCCTTCTCTGCAAGCTGAGCGCATGGGTAGGTTAGCCATGGGCAGTAGAGTAACAAGAGTGTAAAGTGTGTGTGTGTACACACAGCTAGATTCCCTATACCCTATTCTCTTCTCCTTGCCTGTCCAGCTGTCAGAGATTTCAAATGCTGTGCAAACGTTGAATGGTGCAGCCCCGACTAAATTTCAGTGTCCCCTCCCCCATAACAGTGGCCGTCCCCTAGGCCTCAAACTTATGGAGTGGGGAGCTATTCCCCCTGTTTTGCAACAGGGCAGGTAAAAGGGCTATACCCTCCTCACAGTGTGCTACGCAATGGCACTTTAATGTTTCAGCCTGTGAGACTCCTTGCCCGATGACCTCATTGAGGAAGCTGGCAGAGCAGAACAAGCTGAGGCAGTTAGTGGGGCTACCAAAGCATGCACCCTCAAGCAGAGAAGCCTCCGCAAAGCTGCTTGTGACACAACCGAGTGTCAGGGCGCTGATTTGAGGCTGCCATCGGGTCAGGGTTTTATTTCAAGTCCAGCTTTAACGTAAAGCAATGGAGGTTTAAAAAAATCTGTTTAATTTGCATAGATTGACACATGCAGATTTATGCAAATTAGTAGTGACCAGTTTTCTTCCCACGAACAGTTGGCAACCCTCCCCTGATCCAGTCTGGCATTTTCCACAGAACAAACAACCGTTCCCCGTCATCCTGTTTTAGACTAGGCCCAGCCCTAATGAGGCAGGAAGAATTAGGGAGAGTTTAATTCCAAATGAGGATCACTGCTGACAGTTTCCAGTCAGAATTGAAAAGCCGATTGCTTTCCTGCAGAATACCATTTGGGCATTCAAATTGCCTTGCAAAGTAAATTTCCTATTAACAAGCAGAGAATCAATTTTAAGTAACCATTAGAGTAATGTGATTTCAAGCTTTAGACGCTGGGATTGATACACTCTTGGAAATAAATCTAGTCCACCAAACTCAGGGGATGGGGCAGCAAAATTCAGAGCGCAGAACAAATATCTACGTCCTCTTTGCTTCTTCCCAGGGGCATAATGAGGAGATGCATGGGAAGGGCATCTGGTCCCAGCTCCCCCTTTGGTCATGCCTCCAGGCCCTCCACAGAACACATGCTTCCTGACTGTTCCTCCCAACTCACCCAGGCTCTGTTTGCTTCCTGGAGGGGGCGGGGTTCCCCCCTGGGCCTTGCACTTCCATGTACCCTCTCCATGTTACATACCACCTGCTCCAGAAAACTCAGAGCCTAAAGGACAGAGGAAAGGAAGCAGAGAAGAAGCTCAAGGAATGTGTGCTGCGGGGGGGTCAGTGTGCATAGCCACAGGAAGGGGACTTGGCCCCTCCACCTCTGCTGCCTCCCTTTTATGGGGTAACAACAACCTTCAAAAACCAGGCAGCACCAGCAGAGGCAGAGGTGCCCTCAAGTGGAAAATCTGGAATGTGCCTCCCAGCCGAATTCATTTACCCTGGACTTTCCTGGTTCGTGTCAGGCAAGGCTGCAGACTTCTAAGGGGGATGATTGCTCCAGGCAAAACACAATGGGTGCCTTTAGATGGACACCTACTCCACCCCACCTCCAGGTGACCCACCTGAATAGAGGCAGGCCACCTATGCGGAGCAGGAGTGGAGCGGCCACCTCTGCTCAACGATGCTCTGGAACATCTGGCGCAGGCCATGCAAGCTCGGAGCACTGGCTGGGGGCCAATCGGCTAGCATCTAAAGGCCAATCGGGTAGCGGGCTGGTCGCTACAGCTCTGCTCTCCAACAGCAGGTTGCCCCAGCAACCGCCATAGAGTTGCGGGCGGCAGCCTAGAGTGGCTGCTGATATGCCTGCAGCTCTATGGCAAGGGGCAGGCTGACTGGGGGAGGGGAGGGGCTCTATTTAAACCCACTGTTGCTGGTGCAAACCTGGGGATGCCCCTTCTGGAGTGAAGGTTTATCTAAAAACACTCTTTGTCTGGACTGAGGGTGTGAGTCTGAGCTCTGGGTGACAAAGTGAGCACAGCTCCTCTCCAGGTGGAGGCAGGATCTGGGGGCAGATCATTGCACTGAAGCATTCAAGGGTTGTTAGCTCCGAGTTGGTCACTCCATCCTGTCCCTTTGGCCAGGAGGCTGTTCTTGCGCTTGGTGAATGATGCTCTCGTACCACAAACAAATGTCTAACACTTGTCATGGGCCTGCAGGGAGTGGGAGTGCTGGAGAGTGTGGGATGATGTGTGGATAAAGGCCAAGCTGATTCAGAACAAATGTCAGTGCACGGCTCTGAGAAGACACAGATCCTCACCACTGGGGACCAGGCAGTGCAGCACAGCTACCCAGCCTGCAGATGTGCCTGGCTTGTTGCTCCTTGAGGCCTTCATGATGTTCACATTTGGCTTGAAAGGTGGCCCTAGTGTGATGGATGAGAATCCTTTTTTTATAGGTAGAACACTGGCCTGGCATGGGACAGAACAGCACAGAACCACCCAGCAGGCAACTTGCACCAGGGAGAAGGCATAGCTGAAAGCCCAGGGGGCTCGGGGAGTGGAACGAGATGGCTACAGTAATTGAAACAGGCTCTGATCCTCCAAGTTTCTCAGACCCTGGGTGGCAGCCAGAGTGAATTGGGAAAGGCAAGCAATTCTGGTTGTGGCTCCCTGACACTTAGAAAGCAGTAACCACCCCACAGGAGCTTGCCCAAATGGCCTGGCTGAGGAGCTCAGTGCTTGATAGTGGAAGGATCTCAGGTTCCTTGTGGGAAACGTCCCCTTCGCCACAAAATGGCGGCGACGGGGGATTTGGAGCGCCCCTCCTGGGAGCAGAGAGGGTGCTGCTGCGGGGGAGACCAGGTAGAGGGCTGCCGGCGTTTGTTTGAGTATGGGTTGCCGGGCAACTCTCCCTAGTGGTGCAAACAAGCACATCACGTGGGCAGGGAAGTCAGCCCCTTCCTGTGAGCTGTGAGATTGCAGCATTTCAGAGTGGGAGGCTGAACAGTCAGCCCCACCCACCTCCCCTCTAGCACTGCGGGTTTAAATCCGGTTGCCATTATGGAATCAAGGAGGAATTTGATCGAGCAGCCTTCTTGGTAAGGATCGTTGTTTTCGCCTCCTTCGCAGTGTGGAGTAGGTTAAATAGGACCATGATTGAAATAATTTGAGCGATAAGGAAATTAATTAATTGGAATATATTTTCATAGAAAATAAGCACGTGATGAGGTTAATTGGCATAATAAATAGGGGAATTTCAGAGGAAGAGCTAGATAATTTGGATAATTTGACAACAAATGGAACAATGTGATGTCAGAACAGAATTCTTTGATGGAAGTTGAATTGGGTCATAAAGTTTTGTCGCGCTCTGCAGGGGTCCAGTATGCGATAGTAGGATAATTAGGTAAGGCTAGAGGAAGTTTAGAGAGTCATCTCCTTAAGAGATGGGGAGGTGCTACTCAGGTAATGCTGGGCACAGCATGCATTGGGGTCATGTCCCTGGGAGGAGTGTCTTAGCAGGGTCAGTAAGGACAGGCACAGTCCTCAACCTTGCAGGCACAGTAACTCCTTACTCTTGCCCAGAGCTGGGTTCCCCCCTTCGGCCCCGGTTAGTGACCTGTCGAAGGGGTGAAGTTTGAAGTTAATTGGCACTGACACTGGAAAGCACATCCAGAACAGTACCTTAGTTAATGCAGTTGAAAATTAGCTAGCACACTGGACCCGGATTGCTTAGTGCAATTATCCACCAGCCTGATGACTGATTTAATAAAGAGTGCGACCTGTTTTAAAATCCAAATAATGTCTCTGCGTGTTAATGGGGGGTGCGTCAACAACTAGCAGTAGGTGTTTGCAGGCAGCTGAGATTTGATCCAAATCTTCTGAGGTATCACCTGGATCAGCACTGGGAGATGGGGGACAGGTTATGTGGATGCAAGAGTCCCTTGGCTAATCTTAATCTCTGCCTGGCGTTCAGGTTTACTAGCCTTAGTCCCAACAAAACAGAGCCATGGTCCCAGACCAGCCCTGCTTGTGTGGTCTGTGGCTTCTACTCCCTTCCTTCTGCTTTGATGTCCCAGCCAGCATTGATAGTTCCTCCCTTGTGCGTCCCTCACAAAGGATCTCCTGCCTCATTGACTGCTGGTTTTATTCCTCCTCTGGAGAGGGGAGGGACTATTTATTTAATCTCTGGGTGTTTTAAAACGAGATGCTACCATGCACGGCCACCCAGGAGCCACTCATCTGACTGCCCATCTGAAGGGCGGTGAAGGGGGATGTGCACTCTTGTGAGCCACTCAGCACCCACTCATGGCGTACTGTTGAGAAATCCGAAGTGCGCCGTGCGGGGCAAGCCCCAAAATGCATGGCAACAGGTGCCCACGCATCCCCTGTCTGTATCAACTGGGGTGGCTATGCAGGCCAGCAGACAGGTCCCCTGCTCATAAGCACTGTGGGCGGGAGACACGGCCTTTGCAAGGCACAGGAACTGGCCGCAAGTGCCAGGGAGCCTGGTTCCCCAGCGCTCATGGCCAGGACATGTCAATTTCAAAGGCCAGCCCAGCGTACTTCCCCATGTTCCATGGCAGGGGGAGTGCATGGCAACTGCCGCAGTAGCCACGCTGGAAGCTGCCCATTAAAATCCCTCCCCAGGTTCTCTACCTGAGTGGCTGTCTGCAGCTGTGCCACTCAGCAGCCACTGACCCCCCAAACTTTGCTTGATTAAAAACACTCTTTGATTCTCCTTCTTTTGAGATGTGGTATGGACAGAGGGAAGACCTCATCCAGAGTAAAAACCCTGGCCTGGGTTGCAGTGAATGTTGAACTGAACATAGGGGTGACTGGAGACACAGCATGGGGAAAGAGTCATTTTCAGTAAACAGAAGCAAATGGTGGCCAGCTAAGTAGGCCTGATGGAGTTTCTGAGCCTGGCGTTCAGTTCATATTGACCATTCTGAGCATGGGGGGGGAGACCAGGTAACTGGGCTGGGTGGGGTTGATTGGTTTAAATACTCTGGGCGCTGGGCAATTCAAGGTCAGTCCCTGGAAAAAAGGAAGCTGTAAACTGCAGGTGGGAGCTGCTGACAGCTGGGACCTGATCTGGGAGTTGAAGCTGCAGCTTGGGGAGAGCTGGCTCTACAGGTGGACTGTACCTCTTTCCGTGCCAGCTGGGAAGCACCACGGAGGAGGAACTGCAGAACAGAACATGAGACTGCTGCCCTTTTGGTCTGTATTTGTTGATATGATCTGTGTGCTATACCTCACCTATGAGATCAGACCTATTGCCTTCCTAATCCAGTGTCCTGTCTCTGACAGCGGCCAGCTCTGGATGCATAAAGGCAGCAGTGCCTGTAGCCATAAGTAAGTACTTTACACATTGTGCATACATTTGGTGGCGTGGTCATATTGGTCATAGCAATGTATATCCTGTTAGTAAAGTTGGGTGTTAAGCAGACAGATTCCTGAGCTAGTCTGGTCATTACTCCAACAGGGGAATCTCTCAGCTTTTGCATGCAACCTAGATTGATTTCCCCACTCAGCCTTACCTCCCAGGGCCCTGCTCAGCAAGGTGATCCCTGTCTGAGTGCAGGACAGGCACGGGCTGGTCTGAGCTCCAGGACACACAGCACTGGGGACTGGTGAGGCAACTGGGGGTCCATGACATGGGTATGCATGTGAGAACACTGAGGCTGACTTTTGCCAGGGACCTCCTAGCACGAGCTAATAGGTGGAGCTATAACAGAAACAGGCAGTGCAGCTGTTGAACTACAGTGCAGCACACACTCCCTTATGTAGATGCATCCCCTGCCTTTGGGATGGGGGCTGGAGGGGACCCCACTCCATCTTCTGTGGCAGGGCCCATTCAAGCCTAGCTATGCCTCGAGAAGAGCTGAGGCAAATATCAAAACAAACAACAAATGTGTTCAGTCTGCTGTATTCTGATGTTTACATCCAAAACAAATTCATTGTCTGCATTCAAAATGTTAGTGATTTGGAGTCTGCTTAAGCAAAGGCTTGGTATTGGGCTGCTCTTCACTTTGTTGCTCTTCATGAAATTCTGTAAATCTCTGATTGGCTAACCTGTGTCATATGATGCAAGTGTGGCCATAATGAACAGCTGAAACAGTGAGTTTGGCAAACCTGAAAAGGCTGCAAATTCCAATCTGGATGCTTGTTGAAGCCATGAATATCTGAACTGAATTCACAAACTCATTTTGAATGGGTGGTGACCACACAGGGCTTCTGGGATGATTCACGCTCTGAATGTCTAATGTAATCCAACTCGAAGGATGGTGGGGAGGGTTTGTAATATTCAGGGGCTCAATCAGGATAGATGGGGAGACAACTCGGACATGTCCCACTTGGTCACACCACCAACTCCCCCAAGCACATGCTTCCTCACCCATCCTCTCCCTACAACCCTGAAGTTTCTGTTTGTTTTGTGAAGGGGAGGCTTGTGGGGGAGGGATAGGGAATGCGAGACAGAGCCATATGGCTGCACAGTGCTGTCCCTTTCTCCAGACTTGTATTACCTGTCTCTGACCCCATGGTGCACACAACCCTCCTGCCTGGGATGATGAGGCTTGGGAGGGGTGAAGCAAGCAATTTGCGCTCTTGGGGGTTGGAGGGCATGGATAAGGGGGAGAGTGCCTACATTTTTACTTCTGCTCTCCCCCCACGTTTGTACTGGAAATATTTAATGCTCTCAAAGAGGACACTGCTGGGCGGGGGGGGATATCACTGAGAATGATTTGTGGTAATTTAGATTCCCATCCGAAATAGTATAATTTCTACTGTGTGGGTCACAGAAACCAGACTGGATAAGTGACACTGCAAGGACCTGCTCAGTGCTGCTCCTAGAGGCTCATAGGGAGGAGGCGCTAAGCACCCTGATGTGTCTACTCTTTCTCTAGGAGGTGGATGCTTATGCGATGCATTTTGGTGTCAGCTTGCAGACAGTCCTTACTGTAGCAATGGAGGTGCTATCTGTTATGGAAAAGAGTGAGAATCAGCATTGGCTGATGCTTAGGGAAGAGTCTCCCCTTCAAAATCCTTTCCTTGTTATGTTCATTCCCCTGCCTGTCCAAGACTTGCCATGGCTGCTTCAGACACACGTAACTGCTAGCAGGTGCAGCGTTCACACTGAGGGAACTCAAAAGTTCGAAAGCAGACTAGCTCTCTGGCACATCCGTACTGAAGGATGGGATAGCAGGACATGCATTGCGTGGGGCTGGAGCCAGGTTTATCAACAGAGGCAGGAGCAGGAGAAGAGCAAAGTCAAATCCTTTCAAAAGGACAAGCATCTTACTGCAATGTGGAGCCAATGACTACTATAAGCGCTGGGAGAGATGGCAAAGATGGGAAGAAGGGAGGGGTGGGGCACGGATTAGCAGATCATTTCATTCTGTCTACTTCCCACAAGCAACTCATTTTTCTGTCTTGAGCCTTGGATACAAAACACCATGCAAACTCAGAGAGGGTTTTTCCTTACAAGAAATACAACAGGTTTTGCAACAAAAGAAACTATTTATTTGGAATATGCATTACCAGTACAAATCAGGAGACTGTAAAACCTACACCTTGTTAGTATCATTATAGAACAGAAAAGTTTCAGTTGGAATCAAAAAGACATAGGCCTTTGTCTTTACAGAAGCAGAAAAGCTTAATGTTTTCAAACCAAGACAGAAGAGAGGCTTCCTAAGGTTTATATATCCGGAACCCATCCAAAAAAAGAAAAGAAAGGAAATAGAAAGCAATCCAAAACGAGAACATCTTTACAAGAAGCAAAAGGGTTTGCAACAAGAACAAAATGTGTACTGTGGATTATTTTTTTAATAAGGACAGTAATAATAATAAAAACTTGCATGAAAACAAAAATTACACTGGGAAGGTAAAAGCCAAATCAAAGGGTGATGTGAAAAGCTAAGCTTTTTCAGGAAAGGTGGGGGTGGACTTCCAAGAGCTTCATTTGGGGAGGTATTGCTAAGTGCATCTGTCTTCCAAATGCAGCCTGGGCTCTGCTAATTAGGAAGTGGGAATTTCGGTTTCAGTTTTCACCAAAACAGTCCAAAAATGGCTGTTTCAGTTTAAAATGGAAGTGCCCCAAAATCGGCCTGTTACGGTTCTGATTTTTAGTTCTGTACCTTTCCCACTGAAATCTTCCCATTGACTTTCATGGGAGGGGAACTGGGGTCCAACCTCCCCCACTCCCATTCCCCACTACTGGCCTCAGAGGATGGGGTGGGGATCTGCAACCCTAACATCCCCACTCCCCGTGGCCCTGCCAGCTGGCATGTACTTACCGTCTGGACCAAGGAGGATGGGAGTGAGGAACCACCATCTCCCCTGCCAGCCAGGTCGGGCTGCCTCTGCAGCCAGGTGACCAGCCAGGCTGGGCCAGGCCATCTCTGCTGCTGGGTGTCACACCTGACATGACTGTGGGAGGCCTGTTTCCCAGGGTGCACTGCCCTAGCTCCCTGCTCCGGTACCACACATGTGCAAAATGGCCACTGGGGTCATTTTGCTCATGTGCAGCACTTTTCAAGAATGGCACAGGCAGTGTTGGTGCCATTTTGGGAAGGGGAAGCTCTTTTACACAGATGGAAAATTTCCCATTAAAGTCAATGGGAACAGATTTCCCATTGACTTCAATGGGGAAAGAAACAGAACCATAAATTGAAAGAACTGAAAATCAGGGACCCCAAACTGAAAAAACCCCTGAAACAAAAAAAAAGGCCCTGTGTCCCACCCCTACTGCAGTGCTAATGCTGATGCACATGCCTAACCTACCAGCTGGGACTCCTCAAGACACTCAGAGAGTTATACACACGCCTGAGAGGTCGTCAAGGGACTGAATGCTGCCTCATTCAGATGGACTAGCCAGGAGGCACCAACTCAACGTTCATTTATTTTCACCCTGGGCCCTGCAAATTCTAAGACTGACCCTGGCAGTAGCCAGAGTACTGCACTGTAAAGTGTCACATAACACATGAGTAGGGCCAGGGCTGATTTAAAGCACCTGATGCGGGGGCTGCCTTAGCCAGTACTGGCTTCTTGTGCTGCTCTCATTGGCCATGATGCTGATTGTGCACAACGCCCAAGCCTCCAGGCACTTCAGAAGCCTGCCAGGTCACACCCAGCACAGCAGCCCCAACAGTATCAGTTCAGACTGGGTCATGAGTCTGCTGCTAGTTTTGGCAGGGGCTACAAGAATGCCCATTCCGTCAAAGCACAGCATACAGGCTCAAGGCCAACAAACTCCTGCAGGATCCTTTAGAAATGCCAGCCTTGGGCACATGATTAGCTGTAACCAGTTGCTCATTTCCCATTGCCTGATGCTAGAACAGGGTGCTGGTGCTTTGGAAGGGAGCATAAGACCGATAGCCACCCAAGTCGATGGGAATGGTTTGTCATTTGTTTGTAATGAAACCAATTCCATTAAAGGGATTAAAACAAAACAAGAAAACCCCTTCAACCCTCCCAAGAGCTGTTTTTTTGTTGCTGAAGCTTTTCACATCACCTTGGATATACTGGAGGTGGGTAGGGGGAGCAGCAAGGCCATAGTCTGGAGAAGTTTAAAAAAATAAATCAAAAGCCCCCATAACAGAATGCAAAACTAAACTGTAATCTCTGGGTCTCAACGTTAATCAACAGAAAGTGTTAGATGTACCTATTATGCTCACTATTCCAACCATTTTTAAAGTTTTACAAAATGAATTACTGTCACTTTTAAACATTGTGTAACAGGAAATGAGTGTGCACGACTCTACACTTTTCTAGCATTCTTGAACTAATTCACAAATGCAAGAAAGTAATAAAAAAAATAGAAACCAAAGGAGAATGAATGTAGGTAGTTTGGTGTTAGAAACTATACAGGAATGAAGCGCTTTGCCACAGGAAGGGTAGGCTGGGGCCACCCACCCTTCAGTGCGTGCTAGGAGGGTCATTTTTCATTTTTTTATAAACACTATTAAATTTCGACTGCTTTTTTGGTTTTTTTTTCTTTATCTGAATATACAAGAACATTCATTATCAAATGTTCATTATTATCAATACTACAAAGAACGAGACACAAATCGCAAGAAACAATGGAAAATGTTAATAAAGCTGAAAGAATCGTCTTTTTTTTTGTATTTTTAACATTTTTTTTCTTTTTTTTTTTTTTTTTTAAATTTCTGCAGGTTTTTTGTTTTTTTTGTTTTTGGTATCGAAGTCAGGTTTTTCTGGGCAGAAAGAGATGCGAGTTTGTGAGAAGGCAACCAACCGGTCAGCAACGCCGAAAGCCAAATGCCAGGAGACAAAGACGCTGCGACTGGTGTGTATGCCAGGAAGAGTCAATGCTATACCAGTGAGCGGGCAGGGGGATGGCACGGGAGGGCGGGATTTGACTCAGGGAAGATAAATGCAGCTCCCAGGCATGGTCTCTGCTGCTGTGGAGAGGGCTGTGGGAACTTTGGCTCCCTGTTTGGAGGGAGGCTGAAGCTCAAGATGCTGTTGTGGGCTCGTTTTGTTTTGATCTAATTGCTTCTCAAATGGACATTTTCAGGCAGAGCCACTATATCCTCACTAGCCAGCCATAGCCACTGGCAAGCACAAGGTGATCCCAACCTGCCAGCATGCTGACTGGAGCAAATGGTCTGCTCTCTTGTAGGGCTGAAACGAGATTTCACCAAGACAAGAAATCTCATTGAAATCCCAGTTCCTGATCTTGTCTCGGTTGAATCGAGAACCTCTTGGTACTCAATAATGTCTTTCTCAATTTACTGACTTTCTGCTTATTGGGATCTCATTTACCACTTTGCCATCCATTTCAAATCCTGAGCAGTAATACTGATACAATACCGCATTTCTTCCACTCCATTTTCTCTTGTACTTCCTTGTCACTCATTGACTGATACGCAGATTCCTTTACTAAGCTGCAGTCCAGTTGCAGATTGGCCAAAGCAAAGGGAACATAAAACAACAATCTGATTGGAGGCACTGAAGTGGAGGTTAAGGGGAACTGGGGAGCGGTGTGTGTGTGTGTGTGTGTGTGTGTTAAGGGGTGGGCTGTTCACACAGCGATTGGCTCAGAAATGCAGAGACAACAAATCCGGAAGTAAAATGATACCTTCAGCAAATCAGTAAGCGGTAAACGAAGAGTATGTGGTAAACAGTAAGCAGAAAGTCAGTAAATCAGGACAGTATCTCACAGTATTGTGAGAATCAAGAAATCACATCAGTATCGGGAAATGGTTGGGAAATCATTCCAAGTTCTTGATATGGTGAAATTTCTCATGAGCAGCAATTTAGCTGCCTGTTTCAGCTGTACTCTCTTACTTGGAGCCATTTTGTCCCATGCAAGCACTTTGCTGGACTTAGCACCAAGGTAGCCAGTTTCACAACCATTCTGGACACTGGAGCTGGGTGCGGCCTGAGGAGTAGGGAGGAGGAGATAGAGTATGGGGGTGGGGAGCCGGAGGAGAACATGTGATGAAGATAAACTCCCTTCCTTAGTGCCTGTGCATTAGAAGAAACAGTAGTGCGCACATGGGTGTGATGTGGTAATTTAAGTGGCACACGCCAATGATGGGCATGTCCTCCCAAGCAGTAAGGTCATGTGCTGAGCAGGACACCCCCAGTAAGTGCCAACAAATCCCCCACTGTGTTACTGTGTGCCCTGTATCTACTGCATCTTCTCCAGAAAAACTACTTCGGGAAAGCCTCTGACATCTTCCAGATGTGCAGGCTGCAGCTCAGCCCCTTCATGCTGCCCTTGGAAGGACCAGTACCACTAAAGTAAACAGGTGGGATACTTCCCTCACTGGAGCCAGTAGTTTTGCCACTGATGTCAGTCAGTGTGGCCAGAATTCATCCCATGGGATAGCTTCTGGAGGAATAAAAGGGGTTGTGTGAAATATGAGCCACAGTTGAGACTATTTTTTGTATCCCTCCACCTTGGGAGTTGAATAGAACAGAGCATGCAGGGTACATTTTCTCAGCCTCCCTCCATTAACATTCCTACAATTACTCCCCTCCCCCAAAAGCAGCACTTTGAATTCCTGCTGTCAACTGTTGGGCACCCACTCTGCAGGTTTTCAGAGGGTAGCCATGTGGTGTTTGGACTTCCTCAGCTAGTGGTTTTCTGTGCCCATCACTGGAGACAGCATGGTGCGCAGGGATGCTCTGTGCATGAGTCCTTCCCTCACTATCTAAGTCTGCAATGCCCCCCTCCTCATCCCTGTTGTCTAGGGGCACAATGGAACATTCCAGGGGGTGAAAAACCTGCCTCCTCCTCAGCAAATCAAGACACACACACACCCTAACCCCAGTCTCCTCTCCTGGGCAGCCCCACACTGGGGTGAACCTTCATTCTGAGCAAATCCCTGGAAAGCCTGATTGGCTGCTCGGAAGGAAGTCGTATGGTTCCTATAGTACTGTATTTAGAATGTCATGGTTCAGAGTTACAAAGTGCTGCAGGATAGGGACAGCCTAAACCCAGGAAAGATGCTTTCCCCCAAACCAGCTGAATCCTATGGATTCATAGCTACTAAAAGACACTGGAGTGACCACCACCTCCAGGGCTCTGTTGTCTCCCCCTCCCTTGCACTCTCACTTTTATGGAAGACAAGTACAGAATGCAGAACCCGTTTGTGTTCCTTGCTTGCCTGGCTAGCTCTGGCAAATCCCAATGCTTGCCAGTTCCCTGGTGGTCCTGAGCCTAACTACATCCAGTGGGTGCACATGCATGTTGCCTGTCAGGGAGGTGGAGCTGTGCCCATGCAAAGGCAGAATTTGATCCTGGGTGCTACAGCGGCCACCCTACCGCACAGCAGAAAGGCCCAACTCCTGCACAACAAACTGGGCATGTCAAACTAGGTTTGTTCTTGCACTGTTAGCACAGCAATCTCCATACCAGGGAGCATTGTCACAAACAATGCCAGTACCATGCGAAGCCAGCAATCCTTACCCACTACTGCATGCAGCACACTACCTCAGTGCCAGTGCTTCTCCAGGAATACCGCTTGGCTGCCTCTGCCCCTCCCAGACAGCTCAGTGATGCCAAGGATACTGAGAGACATGGTGGATGGGTTCAGTAGAGCTTGATATATTTGGTACCTTGTCTAGCAGCAAAGGGAAGGTGGGTGAATTCCTGTTCCCCTTGAAGCAGTTCTCTGTTGTGCTGGGGGCAAAGGCTTCCCGCTCTCCCTACATACCCAGCAGAAATAGGAATGCATTTATCCAGCCTGTAGCGGGAGACCCCCTGGCAATGACTCACCAAGGTTTCAGGCACCAACCATGGGGAGACAAGAGCAGAAAGAAAAGCCTGGCGGGAGGGCTGCTGTGGCGTGCTTCTGCGAAGAGGTAGTGTGAGTGCCAGAGAGACGGGAGCAGGTGGCTGCCTGCGAGGGGAAGAGTGAGGTAAAGTGGGGCTCCTCACAGCCTGGCATGGAGTATGCCATCCTGTTTGGCCATAGTGGGGGGTTGTTCTCTGTAAATTCTGGTCAGTGTCCTCAGGGGGGAGGGCATGGAAGGGGAAGGAAGAGGTGGTTTCTACCCAGAAAAGAAAGGGAAAAGAGTATAAAGAAGTGTCCAGATTGGCTTGAAAAGCATCCCGATGAAGAGACGAGAAGGAGACTCATTGTGTGTTGCTGACGGGCTCCACCTTCAGCTTCCGGAGAGAACCCTTCTCCTCCCCTCCTGGTCCTGCCCCCAGAGGGGCAGGGTCAGCCAGGGACACCATTTGCTAGGAGATCAGTTGGAGGTATCAGAGTGAACGCTGCCAGGGCCTTCTGTGGGGGAGGTAACTGAGGACGGGGTGGTCGCATCTTGCCAACCTCCATTAGCCTGGGGGAACAAAGAAAGCTCAGTCAGGTACAGTTATTTGGACGGGAAGCCCCGCTCCATCCCCACTCACCCCCTAGCTGGGTCCTGTCCAGTTCCCACCACTCAGATCATGGCAGTCAACAAGGGGTATAACCAGAAGGGGTGAGACTGAGAGTCTCAGACTCATTCTGAATCTGAACAACCTTACCATTTTGCGGAATTTCCCCACATTTTTGAAACACTGATTGGAATTTTGATGTGATTTAATCCGCAGCAGAATTCAGATTGAAATTCTGAAGGAATGATTCTGCATCCTACTGCTCATGCTCAAAATGGTGGCAGCCCTACCATGCATGCGCAAATGGTGGTGGCCGTAATGTGCATGCACAAAATGGCTGCACCCTATACCGCACGGACATTTTGTGCATGCACAGTACAGCTGTCACCATTTTGCACATGAACAGTAGGACATGAAGTCATTCTGATCATTCCAGAGAAAGGTGGACCATATCATATTTCAGTCCATGTTTTACTCGATTGCTCGAAATGGTTGGATCTGTCAAAAATGGAATCCAGGTTGAAGTTTCAATTCAGCCCTACTTCTCACTTAGTAATGTTCTTCAACAAAATATATTCCCTGTCCCTCTTTGCCCTCTCACACCTCTCCATCCTGGAGAGCATGGTGTGTTCTGTCAGGGAAGGGACAGAGTATGAGGCAGGAACAGGGGACAGCACTAAATGCCCATTGGAAGGGTAGTATGTGCCCTGGCGGAACAGCCAGGGAGTGTGAGGCAGGAGAGAATGCTATGTGGCTGGTTGAGGGGTGGTGTGCGCTGCAGGGGAAGGGACAGGGAATGTGAGGTGAGAGCAGAAGAGAGTTCTACATGGCACATTCCCTGTCCCTTCCTCCATGACACACACCACCTCCTCCAGAATATAAAGAGAGCACAACATGAAAGCGGAGGAGGGACAGGGAACATGGGCGGGGGGGCTCATGACCAAAGGGAAGAGGTCAGGCTACCACCCCATTAAGACTCTCTTGGTTGAACCCCTTCTGTCACCCTCCCCCATGTAACACTGGGACCAAGCGACTCTGCTTCCCACCCAGTGGAGATGCCTAAACTAAACTCTATCACACAGACAGTCTTTCACAGAGTCACAAGGCTGGAAGGGATCTAGAGGGTCATCTAGTCCAGCCCCCTGCATCACTGCAGGACCCGCCACACCCCAACCATCCGCACAAAGAAATCCCACCAGTAGCTACAAGTAGAGACTGGGACCAACTAGAGCACACTGATGCCTGAAATAATACATTTATTTATTTATGTATTTGTTATATTTATTAGCCGCCCCCTCATGCCTACGGCATCCCAGGGCGGCTTACAACACTAAAAAAACAATACAACACTAAAATATCAAATTTAAACATTTCTAAAAAACATCTCCCCCCCCCACCCCACCTACCCCTCCCTCCCCTCCAAAGGCCTGGGCGAACAGCCAGGTCTTGCAGGCTTGATGGAACGCCATCAGACCCGGGGCCAGGCGAGCTTCCTCCGGGAAGGAATTCCAGAGTCGTGGCCCGGCCACCGAGAACGCCCGTTCCATTGTGGCCCCCCGCCTAACATGGGGGACCTCCAGGAAGGCGCCCCCGGTAGACCGCAGGCATTGCTCTGAGACACGGAAGGCGAGGCGCGAGGTATGAGGGGCCAAGACTGTGTAGGGCTTTATAGATCAATAACAACAGGAAATAATTTTAGAAAAAGAGGACCCAGATGTTGCAAAGAGGCGAGCCACACCCATGCTATAGGGGAAGGTGAAAAACCCTAGGTCAACTGCAAGTCTGCCCAGAGGGAAAATTCCTTCCCAACCCCAAATATGTTGATCAGTTAGACCCTGTGCATGCGCGCAGGCCCCACCAGCAAGGCACCCAATATTCAGTATAGTACCCAGGCTTCAGAATATCTCGACAGTCCCATCTCCAGCTGCAGACAACTATGATGCTACAGGAAGAAAGGCGGGGGAAAAACCAACCCAACCTATATTGGGTGCTGGTTTTAACCTTTAAAGCCCTTCACGGCCTGGGCCCTGCTTATCTGCAGGACCACCTCACTCCCCATGTGCCCATGCGACCCTTGAGATCGTCCGTGGGAGCCTTTTTGGAGGTTCCCCAGACAAGGCGGGTGGACACCGATGTTAGATCTTTTTTGGTGGCCGCCCCTGTGCTGTGGAATTCGCTCCAGGAGGAGGCTCGGTTGGCTCCCACTCTCCTGCTATCTCGGCGTGTATGTAAGACCTGGCTGTTCCGTCAGGCTTTTGGCGAGGGGTGGGAGTAGGGTTTTTCTTTCCCCACATATTGTATTTTTAAATTGTTTTTTTAAAAAAATTATTGTTATATTGATTATTGTTGTTCGCTGCCCCGGGCTGCCCTGTGGGCAGGAGGGGTGGGATATAAATGTTACATAAATAAATTTTAAAAATATTGCATGGGGGGTGGGGGGAGGAGAGACACCTTGTCCTGCAGCATCTAATCATAAAAACTCTTCACAAGATATGTGCCATACTTTTATCCACCACCATTTTGAAGCTCAGATTCTTTGCTCCCACAATTGGCCCTGGAACCTTATTCCAGTAGTTCACTGCTCTGATTGTTAAAAACCTTCTTCTAATTTCCTTCCTAAACTTATTGATAACCAGCTTGAATCCATTATTTCTTGTACCCACACTCCCTTTTAGTTTGAACAGATCTTCCCCTTCTATTGTGTTAACTCCCCATATATATTTATACAATGTAATCGTATCTCCCCTCAGCTTTCTTTTTGATAGGCTGAATAAGTCAAGCTCCTTCAGACTCATCTCATAGGGTAAGTCCTCCATCCCTCTGATCATCCTGGTAGCTCTACGTTGCACTTGTTCCAGTTCCAGTTCCAGTTCATCCTTCTTAAACATGGGTGACCAGAACTGAACACAGTACTCCAGATATGGTCTTACCAGAGCCCTATACAGAGGCAACAATACCTCCCTATCCCTGCTGGTAGTACCATGCCTAATAAATCCCAGGATAGCATTTGTCTTTTTTACAACTGCATCACATTGACGACTCGTAATCATTTTATGATCAGTCAGAACCCCCAAGTCCCTTTCCTCCTCTGTTTCCAACTGATGTGTTCCTAGCTGGTAACTAAAATTCTTATTATTAAAATCCAAATGCATAACTTTGCACTTTGCACTATTAAATTTCATCCCATTCTTAACACTCCAATTCATGAGACCATCCAGATCATCCTGTATAATTTTCCGATCCTCCTCTGCATTGGCAATTCCTCCCAACTTGGTATCATCAACAAACTTCATTAGCACTCTCTTACTTCCCTCACCAAGGTTAGTTAAATATATTAAACAAAATGTGTCCCAAAACAGATTCCTGAGGAACTCCGCTAGTAACTTCCCCACAACTAAAAAATCCACCTCTCAACACAACCCTTTGTTTTCTTCCAGTTAACCAGCTACAAACCCACCTAACTACCTTTTTGCTAATTCCCATATTTTCAATCTTTAGCAGTAATTTTCCATGTGGCACAGTATCAAATGCCTTACTAAAATCAAAATGCACTAAATCCACTGCATTCCCTCTATCCAAAAAGCCAGTTATTTTATCAAAAAAGGAAATCAGATTGATCTGGCATGATCTACCCTTTATCAATCTATGCTGCATTTCATCATGTTTTGCATTTACTAGCATATCATTAACTATTCTCTCTTTCAGTATCTGTTCCAACATCTTATAAACCACTGAAGTTAGGCTAACAGATCTAAAGTTACCTGGGTCATTTCTACTCTCTTTCTTAAAGATAGGTACAACATTTACTATTTCCCAATCACTAGGTACTACTCCTAAATTAATCAATTTATTAAATATCATAGCTTAATGGGCCTGAAATTTCATGTGCTAGTTCCTTCATTGTCCACAGTCAGATTGCGCCTGGTGCAGACCTTAGCTCTTAACATGGTCATAGCCAGGATACTTGCCACTGTACAGAGAGAGGCCCAGGCCTTGCAGCCTGCCTCCACATACATGTGCAGGGAAACCCCCCAAAGCATCATCAGTGCATCTAAAGGACAACCATCAGGGTGGTGGACCAGTTAGGATGGTCCACCTATAACAGGGCAGACAGTGGGATGGTCTTTAAGGCAGGGGACATAGCAGGGTGGTCTGACCCTTTAAGGCAAGAGATGGCTGGACTAGAAGGAGGAGGATGCAGCCAGGCAGGGGCGTAGCAAGGTTGAGAAGGGCCCGGGCTCAAGCCTCAGTTATGGGCCCCTCATGTGTGCGTGTGCAAAGCATGCACACACTCCGAAAACCCAAAGTGTGTGGCGCTTAAGGGATGGGGCGGGGCCTGCTGACAGCTTCTAAATATACAAAATTCAGAGGCTAGGAGTTATAACTGTGACCATAGACAAGCATGGCTTCCCAATGCTTCCCACCTCCCCAGCCGAGCGTCTACCACCACTCCCCAGGAGTTTCCCACCCATGAACACACAGATTTCTGTGTGTTCATGGGTGGGGGATCCCCGTGTGAACAATGTGGTGCATGCACCCATGGTGTGTGGGGGTGCATGCACGCCTGCATAAAACACATCCCCACTCACCCCCCACCCGTCCCCATGCACGGAGCAACCGGGGGAAACGGCAGTTACTCCGTGGGTGTGGATGAGTGGGGGGTCAGTGGGGATGCATGTGCAGCCGTGTGCATGCACTGGCGTGCCCACGGACCTCCCCCGGCAGAGCCATGTAAAAATAGCATGTGAGGAACCACTGGAAAAAGAACAGAAGGTTGCTACCTTGTAAACAAGGTTCTTTGAGATGGCTCTTAACATTCTCACAACACCCACCCTTTTAGCCCTGCATTGGATTTTTTTCTTATATTTCTAGAAAGGGTTGAAAGGAACTGTTATTCTGAGGGGGAGAGTGATTTTTATACTAGAGGTGCTCGAGACCATCATGTGGTCTATTATTTGAATAGGGTGAGTGTGCACAACCCAGTTGTGAGAATGTTAGGCGCCATCTCGAAGAACCTTCTTTACAAGGTATCAACCTTCTGATCGGCATATGGGCAGGAGCTCTTTGTAAACAAACAGCTTTATCTCCCTGATCTGTGTCCTGCTGCTGCTGCTGCTGCTGCAGCCTACTAGGAGGCAGAGGCAGGTGAGGGATAGGGACTGGAGCCAGGGAGGGGAGGCAGCAGAAGAACTTAGGCTGCATTCTCACCTGGTGGTGGCGGCAAAAGGAGGGGTGAGGGAGATTCAGCGCCCCTCCGCCCTCCTGCCTCCCTCACCCCTCCTGCTGCCGCCCAGGTGAGGGGTCCGGCCCTGCCTATGCCCCCCCAGGGCAGGGCCCGGGTGCAAATGCCCCCCCCCCGTGTGCCACGGTAGCTACGCCACTGGAGCCAGGTTCAGGAGGAGAACACCTGAGCTTGCTGGTGTTGGGACTAAGTGTGCTTCATAGGGAAGACCCATGGCCCAACTAATGAGGCAGGGTGCAGCACTGGGGCTTGGAGGGAAAGAGAGCACTGGGTTGAGCCGAGGTGCAGAGGAGGCACCAGGGAGTGCCGCCACATGGGTGTGCTGGGCAGGAAGGAGCAAAGACTCTGCAGAAGTGCCCGGACACAAAGCTGGAGAGAGGAGCGGCAAGAGAGGTCGGGATGAACCAGGAGGCTCACCCAGGTGGAAGTATGCTGATGACACCGACCTCTAGCTCGCTTTTTCATCTGACCCAGGTCTTGCAGTCTCAGTGCTTACTAGGTGTCTATGTATAGCTGCCGTTGGGGATTGGATGCAGGTGAGCTGATTGAAAATGAATACAGACAAGACCAAGGTGATGATGGTTGACCGGCTATGTGACCTGGGGGACATAGGGACCTCTGTTATTGATGGGGGTCCAGCCTCCTTTGGTCACTCAGGTTCACTGCTTTGAAGTCCTCTTGGATCCATTGCTGTGCCTGGGTGGCCAGATTGCGGTGGTGGCCATGAGTGCTTTTCACAAACTTCATCTGGTGAGAAGGCTAAAACCTTTTTAAGGTGCTGGTTCTGACCTATAAAGACCTAAATGGCTCGGTCCCCAAGTATCTGAAAGATGGTCTCTTATGTTCCATTGTGACTCTGAGGTCAACCGAGAGCACCCTCTTGTGAGTACCAACTGCCTGTGAGGTTTGTACAATGAGGCCAAGCAGAGAGGTGTTCTTGGTGGCTGCCCCACATTTATGGAACTCTCTTCTCTTGGAAATCCACCTAAGCCCAAGCCTGCTTCCATTTCAGAAGAGATGTGAGACCTTTTTGTTTGGCTAAGTGTTTGGCGAATGGGACAGAGTTGGGTGGGATTGGGAGCGGGGGTTAGGGAGAGGGTTAGTGGGTGGGATTTAGGGTTTTTAAAAATTGTGTTTATATGTTTATATATGTTTTATGTTTATATATCTTTTATATCCTTGTAAGTCGTCCGGAGCCTTTAAAGGGAAGGGAAGGGTAAAATTTGAATGAATAAACGAATTTAGAAAACAAACTGGCCCTAGGCCAGCCATGTCTGGCTACACAGCAGCTCCCATCACAGCTACTGCCATGCTAGGAGAGTCCCCACCAGGGTCTTCAGGGGGCCTCACTATTCCTAAGGATGCGGCTAGCAGGAGAAGCCACACCAGCCTGGCAAGGAATGGGGGCTGTGCTGCATGTCAGTGCAGACACATCTCTGTGCTGGGCTTCAGCCTAATACCAAGCCAATCTTGCAGCATTACAGATAGAACTTGTCTCAGCCTCATCTCCTGCTTGACAGACATTGGCATGCCCCACTGATGGGACAGGTGCTGGCAAAGGGGTGGAGCTTCATGTCTGTCCCTCTCCCTTCCCAGCCCCAGAAGAGCAGGGGCTGCAAATTGCTGCAGAGATTTCTCAGCAGTCTAGTGCCATATTAAACAGTGCTCATTCATACATGTGTCCTTGGGTGTGAAATACAGCCACACACAGGACTACAGCTGATGTGCTTTGGAGTGACTCTCTTGTTTGGAAAACTCCATGCAAACTTTAAGGTGGACTTCAGAGACCTGGGGTTGAGGACCAGAGAGATCTAGGGGTGGCACAGGGGAGGTCTCTCTGAGGACCATATCCTGCCTCTATGGGTCCTGCTTTAAAGCATACCATTCCCATGCTGGAGTATGGGGATAAGGGGGCTGCTGCCCCCACCCCCAAGCATCTCTAGCATCCTGAAAACCAGCTGCTGGTAGAGACTGCACAGACACACACTTTTCACTGGGTGGTGAGGGGAAAGGCAGGTGCCACGCCAGCCTGGCAAGCTTGTACAGGTTTTCTGTAGTGTGTTGGTACTACACACACTAGGGGCTCATTCAAACTAGTGACTCGGAAGGGGCTGGGGGAGTCACAAACCTTCCTTGCCCTACACCCCCAGGACAGGCCACTAGTGTGCATAGTGGCTGATGGCAATCCTTCCCCCCTCACCCCCACAAAATGAATGAGACCTATTCTTGCTCCTAAAGCCGAGAGCTAGCTAAAGGTATTTCTTAGTTAGGTGTGTGAGAGAGGCCACGCCGTCTACTACCACCATGACTCTCCAGCCAGCAAGAATAAGGCTGACAGGCCATTCTTTCATTCTCCCTGCCTGGAAGGATGGGAGGTCCTAGGTAGGACCTTGCCAAAGGATATTAATGAAGGAACCTGCAGGGAGGGGGCTTCCAGAAGATTCCTAGGCTTTCACCACCATGCTTAGGCCAAGGAAGCTGTCTTGAGCTGACACCTCCTGCACAATGGGCACTGGCCTGTTCTGGGGGGAATGACACCAAAGGGAATCTCGACTGGACCTGATGGAGTGTCACACCCGGCCTCCCAGCAACCCACCTGGCCTGTGGAAAACCCCTTCCCAGAACCTCACACAAAGAGCCCCCAAAGTGGTTGCAAGTTATCCAAAAGCAGCTATAAGAATAACCTGAGCTGCACCTTCTGCTGTCACATGGGGATTCTTGCTGGTGCAAAGACTGTCTCAGAGATGTGCTCCTTCATTGTTTTGCTGCAGGGTATTATTACAGACACACTGCCTCTGAGCCCTCCTTTCTTTGAAAGACCAAGGTTGCAAGTGGGGAGGTGGGGTGGGGTAGGGGGTAAGGCGCTGCATTCATTCGGTTGGCTGGGGAATCCAGTCCTGACTCTGCCTAAGGCCTGGAAGTCCAGCCCAGACTGTTCTGCTCCCCATGGCAGTAACACAGAGGACTCTGCAGCACCAGAGTGACAGTGATCTTACCAAGGGGGCACCAGGCAGAGCAGAGTGTGGTGCTGAAATTAATATTAACTGTGAATCCTTTATTTGTTGAATTCACCCACTTTGATTTGGGTCTGTCGAAGCAGGGAAGCTTGCCTTCGCTCATTGGTGGTCAATGCTGCCCTGTGTTGGGTATGCCTGCACAATCTCCCAATGACCTCTCCTGCTCTGTTTGTGCATCCCTCACCCCAGTGCTGCACAGTCACTGGTGAACCTGGCACTGAAGAGGGCTCCTTTGCAACCCAGAAATACACTGGAGCCGGAATGTGTTACATGAGGCCACATCAATCAGATATGAACCACATCGGCAGGGGAGGCTGCCACCCTGCCTTAAAGAGGCTGTGGTGCGCCCCCTGTTGAAAAAACCATCTTTGGACGTGGATGCGCTTGCCAGCTACCGCCCTGTCTCTAACCTTCCCTTTTTAGGGAAGGTTATTGAGCGGGCAGTGGCGCTCCAGCTCCAAGTGCATCTGGATAGTATCGGCTTCCTAGACCCTTTTCAATCTGGGTTC